>JAEQBH010001586.1:0-230737 GCA_016808115.1 Tetrastigma voinierianum
TAGGGTCGAGTGATGGGAGTCGGAAGTGACTCGAGATGAAAACACACGGACATAGTTGTCTCATGGTAGAGTTATCGTGATAAAGTCGCGGTGACTCGAGTTTGGATACCCTTTAGAAATTGACCAGGTGTTGTTGTTTGCGAGCTGGTGAATGGATGTCATGCATGGCATGGATTGGAGTTGATATGGTCCATTGGATTGTGAGTGATCATGATAACAGGAAGTGGGGGATTTACGTCAGTAAGGAGTTGTGCGAGTTAGGTGTGTATGGATTATATCACGGTATTAGAGGACATGCACTCTGTTATCATCTGATCATGGGGTAGAGGATTAATTGCCCTTAGTGAAATTCGCCTACAACAACGGTTATCGAAGCGAGTGCGGAATGGCACCGTATAAGAGCATTTGTATGGGGAGGTCATGTAGATCTGAATTATCATGGGTGAGGTGGAAGGAGCTCATTATTGGTCTGATCCCCGATTAAGAGACACTGTGAGAAGGTGAGCCTGATACGACAGCGTCTTCTCACGGCTCGGAAGCAGCTTGAGAAGAGCTATCTTGGATGTGCGACGTCGACCCTTAGAGTTCAAGGTTGGGGACCACGTCTTCTTAAAGCGTCTGCAAGAGGAGTGAGTCGAGTTCGTGGCCAGCGGGAAGCTCTGTGAGGTTTGGGCCTTCTGAGATACTCGAGAGGATGAGCCTTTGTTGCGTACGGTTAGTGTTACCTTGACATGTCAGTGTCCTGAGGGTGTTTATCACGTCTCCATGCTCGAAATCTCAGTTCGTCATGTGGTGGATTGGGGACGGATTGAGGAGGTTGACACGGATGGGACCTTCGAGGAGGGACCCAGTGTGCATTGTTGATATGTGAAGTCGGGTTTTGTGGCCTTGAGGCCGTGAGGCTGAAAATCAAAGTGGTGCTAGCCAAACATGTATCGGTGGAGGGAGTCGGCGTGGGGCTCGAGGACACGTGCGGGCCACTATCCACTTCTTGTTCCAGGTGAGGTCGTGGTTTGATCGTTTGGGGACCCCGTGGCTAGTTCGTGCATAGTAAGAATGCACGTTGCATATGCATGTGAGTGATTGTGATTGTCACACAATTAGTTGAAATTCGCTGAGAAGGGGAGAATGTAAGACCAGAAATTCGATTCTGAATAAGGGCAAAATCGTAATTTTGATTCTGAAAATTGTAATTACGGTTAAAAATCCATAGTATTCTGTCTAGATCTCAGATGACGAGAAACGGATCGTACCGTTGGAATGGATCTATAAATCTGAATTAGCACGTAAAATTTAAGTAATTTACGAGGCAATTGATTAGTTGACCTGCGTTTTTAGAGCATCGCGATTGGTCTTAGTAAAGCGATTTACCGTTCTTGACGAAAGTCATATATAACAAGTACTCATGTACCATAAAAGTGGTATGAGTGAAATGATGGAAATGGATAATTAGAGATAGTCTTAGAATATCATTGGAGAAAAATAATTAACTAAATTAAATGGATTAAATGAATAAGGACAAAATACCATTAGTAACCATCTTCATTAAATCCAAAGCTTCTATTGATTTGAAGGAGAAAGCTCCGATGGCGAAAATGATGGGGACAGAGAGAAGGTGTCTGCCTTACTCTCTAGATTTGCGACAATCCAGGCCGTCGGCGGTCTTGGAGAGAAGGAAAATGATCTGCAGCGGAGCGACTCTGCAGCGTGGACCCGATTTTAGTGGTTTCTTCAAACTCCTCGGTGGGATTTCTCTACTTGGGTTTTATTCCCCATTTTTAGTACTTTTGAATGTTTGTGATTGATACGAGGCCATTGAAGTGTTTGATCGGTCCCGAACATTGGGATCGAATTAATAGGAAATTTTGAGAATGAATGGAGCGGTCTGAGTGACATTCCGCTGTGAGATAATGGTATGAATTTGTGTGTTCTTGAGGTGTTAATCATGTGTTGAATGGATTTGAAAGGTCGGAATGGGCAGTCTGATCTGGATCGAATATGGGGCCGAATTGATCTGAGTTTTCTTTGAGCCCGAAGTCTGGTAGTAAATTTGCTCTCATATTCATTTGGGTGTGCTTTGTTTAATTTGTGTGTTAAGCGTTTGCTTAGTATGCTTTGGTAGGAATGGCGAGTGATTCTTGAGTTCACTAAGTGAGTAGGTGTTTCAATGATTTTAAAGGGATAGTAAGCGAGGTTTCCGCCCATTCTAGAATAATATTCTAAAAATATATATTTTTGTGAAAATACATGTTGATTAGTGATTTAAATTAAATTCTCATTATATGATCGTTAACCCCAGTGAGCTAATCTTGATATTATGAATTAATTAATTTACATGATATGATTGTGTGAATTAGTTGTTTTGTAAATATATGCATGTTTATATATTTATGAATTAAACTGTTGTGGGATTGGCACACATGCATTATATCTGCTGGAACATCCACAAGACTTTAGAGTTAATTGCATGACATAATGATCTGAAGAGAAAAATGGTTGGGTTGATACAAAAATATTAAATGATGGAGTGAGTCAAACTAAATAATTTATCCAGCCACATATAAGTCAGGAGCGGCCAGTTGATATTTATTCATCGGTAGTCCACGAGCAAACAATATATATATCATTCTCGTCGGGCGTGATTGATATATATACATCGGAGGGTTGTCCACTATTAAGGCAATATTCTCATACCGAGGAGCTTATCTGCGTGTGAAGTCGATGAGGACTGGGATGCAGGTTGGTCGTAGACATTCATTAGGATCATGCATTTGCTTGAATGTGTGTTTAAATTGGAACATTCTTATTCACGCTTAGGTGGTGAGTAGCCATTTAGGGTGATTCTCCTCTCTTGAGCTTTAGCTCACCGGAGTCGTGGGACCACTTTATTTTCTGGTGCGAGGGAGCGTGCGAGGGACGGCTAGATCAAGAGGTTGGAGTCTTGAAGAAGCGAGAGATGTCAGCTTTAAATCAGTTAGTACATGTATTAGGAACTGCACAAGTTTAATATATGTATTCATTAAGAAAGTAAAATATGCTCTTGTAACTATTGGGTATATAGTTGGTTTCATAGTTGCATGTACATGATCTTGTTTGTGGGCCCAGTGGCGTATTGGATATATATTGTATACTGTTGGACTGTTTGGGACGAGGGTATATGCAGTCTTGTTTTTGGGTAGAGCTCCTGTTACAAAGGAGACTGCCGGTTTTCTAAAGTGGCATCGGGTAACTTGGAGCATCCCTTCAGAGGTTGACGGGTAGTCAACGGACCCGGTTTTGGGCGTCACCGAGAAAATGTTTGGTTGAGTGATTGAAATGGTGCTCGTGTTTGTTAATTAGCCACTGAACTAATTTTGGTGCTCGTGATTCATGGTGCATAACATGTTTATGTGATTTAATTATGTTAATATATCATATGAATATATTAGCATGAATATGTTGGAATTGGCATCATGCATTCCATATGCCTTTAGGGCACCTAGAACAACTGGAGTAATTACATGGTAGTTTCTTGAAGATTGTTTGGATGGTTGACCAACAGCCGTAATTATCGGGTGTGTCCACTATCTGACGCCGGAGGAATTGTCCATATAATATCAATCGTCGAGATGCAGCGATTGATATACATCGGAGGTTGTCATGAGTTAAAAACAAATACCTTTTTTGGAAATGGTTCTCGCTCACTTGGCAACTTGCATGTGTGAGAGAGTTGATGAGGACTCGGAATATGGAATAGGGTGAGTCACGTTCTCATCCATGTCATGTAGACATTTGAGTAGATTCATGTAATTGATTAAATGTGATTAATTGTCATGCATGTGCACTTAGATGAGAATGGCGTAAGACGAAATTTAATTCTGCGGAAAAAGGAGTAAAATCGTAATTTTGGTCAAAATCCAAAAATTTATTCCTAGATCTCGAATGGCGAAGCGGATTCGCGTTGGAATGCGTCTCCACGAGGAAAATCAACTAACGTCATTAAATCAAATTAAGACGATCGAATTGACCGCGTTTACAGGCATCACATTTGGGTGTCGTAAACTATTTTAGATGAATATAAGTGGCATGAGTAAGCTAATCTAGCTGGAGGCGAAACAGTGTCAGTGTCAAAAGCGGGAAAAGAAGGACTATAATGGTCATTTGGAATTTGATTAAATGAGAATAAAAACAAAATAACTCAAGTGTGTCATCTCATAAAGCCCGAAATTAGAAATTAAAGCGTGAATGAGAGGGAAGAACTAGTAAGCTGAGATTCATTTTGTTTTTAAAGAGAGGACCTCCTCCTCTCTAGAATAGGAATCCAGTAGTCAATCGCGTCGGGACAAGCGGTACACTCATGAGGCAATGGCGTGGAGTTCCGGTTTAAGTTTCTTCAAACTCGAGAAGGTAGGGATTTTTATCCTCTTGGGTTTACACTTTATTTAAGTGTTTACATAATGTTCGGTTGGTTTGAGGCCTTGAGCGTGTTTGATGATGAATCCCGAGGCGTTTGATCGGTCCGAAACTTGGGGCCAAGAAATATAAATGAAATTATTTGGACGATCCAGCGACCTTTGCCATTGGCTGGATCTTGGAGTTGGAAGTGACTGAATAAAATGATGGCTTGATGTGTATAAGGCCGAGAATGACCATAGTTTCGGGTTTCGCAGTGAATTCTATAATTAGATTAACGACCAGTCTTGTTCAACCGAGGGGTTTTTTTCTTTGTTCACGTGAATAATGGCTCACGAAAGGCATGTCTATTTTGTGTGAAAATGTGTTTGGTCAGTGATTCAAGTTGAATTGCTGCGTGTTGATAATTAGCCCAATGAGCTAATTTTTGGTGTATGAAATGTAATTTCGACCTGTGATTGCCGCGGTCTTTATATGAATATATGCATGTTTATATATTTGCATGTGTTATAGACTTAATGGAATTGGCATCATCCATTCCATATACCTTCAGGGAACCTAGGACGATAGGAGTGAGTGCATAAGGTGAGTCTAGAAAATGGTTTCGGAGGGTTGACTAAAAATGATAATTGTCGGAGGGTAGTCCATAAATATCAATGATCGAATGGCCCAATTGATATACATCGGATAGTCCATAAATAATATCGATAAATCGAACGACCTAGTGAAATATATATGCATCGGAGGGTTGTCCCGCAAATCAAACATAATGATTCTCATCTGAAGGCTTAGGCGAGTGTGGGAAGTCGATGAGGACTCGGTACAAGATGATCAGTTAGACATTCAAGTATGATCTGTGCATTTAGCGAATGTGTTTATTTAGACATTGCATATGCACTTGGGTGGAGAGTAGTCCCTTGGGGTGATTCCGCTCTTGAGCTGTTAACTCTGCAGCCGAGATATATTGCTACAGTACGGGGGCGCACGCGAGGAGCCGAACAATCTGAGGCCAGGCTTTAGGGATTGTGGCTTTGGTTTATGATATATGACCTTCTATATTAGAATTCTAATTTTAATATATGTGTTGTATAAGTAAAATTTGAACTCTTGAAACTATTGGACTCTAGTTGGATATATATGTTTTATGAGTATTGCTCATGGGCCAGTGGTCGTTTTACTCGTGTTATTGTTATATTGGATTGTTCTGAACTGGAGTTATATCTGAGTTTTTATTTAGGTAGAGCTCCTTGCTCCCCAGGAGACTACGCTGGAATTTTCGTGAAAAAATGTCGAGTCCACCCAGACATTCGAAGTGTCCGTGAGGTTGGCGGGTAGTCGGTTTGGATTTTGGGGCGTCATAGTAGCCAGTGAAATTATCTCCTCTTGGCTTTGCTCACTGCATCGAGGATCCTGCTTTAATCGAGGGCGTCGAGGAAGGCGGCGCTCATTAGGCGTGTGAAGAAAGCAGACACTGGCTTTGATGATTCTTTGTATACATGTATTAGAGCTCTTAATCTCTTAATATATGTTGTATTAGGTAATGTAAAAACTCTTGAACCATGATGTAAATATGGTTGAGATATTTTATCATTAGTATCAAATCTGAGACCCAAATGGACGTTATTTTACTCTCATTTGAACCTGTGCGATCGTTGCTTCTGGGTGGGATGGAGTTATGTACCTTGGTAGAAGCTCCCCAGCCACAAAGGAGACTCTACCGATTTTATAGTGGTGTCGGGTCGCAGGCATTTCACGGTATTCCCAAGTTAATAGTTGTCCAACGGACCCTCAATTTTAGGCATACAATTTCAATCACGAGTTTTGGTTATAGAAAGGAAGTTGGTATTATATGGATGCAAATGGATAGAATATTCATAATTGTTTTTTGACATACTAAAATAAATTATGTTTTTCAAAAAAAAAAGGGAGTTGATTTATAGAATATTTTCTATCAATGATTTTAAAAAAATAGTATGAGAAATAGAAAGCAGAAGAAAAAAACTAACCTTTTTCATGCTATATTCTTGTCTTTGCTTAGGTAGATCTGTGAAGTTTCAGCCACTCTAACCCAGGAAACGGAACTTTATAATATGAATACATCACATTGTCAATTTGAATGTATATTAAATATAAATATATATTACTCAAATATAATTCATCAACTTGGATTATTCATTCACAAGCTTAATTATATTTTTAAAATGAAAGCGACTAAGGAGATTTTCCTTCCTAAATTTTTTATTCATAATAATAATTATTTTCAATCTCACATACTCTTATTTTTACAGAATACTAAATTCCATGATTTCATTTTATTTATTATTCACTATTTCCCACATCTGTTTAAGATTAAAGATTTAAATAGTTTAAGAAATCTATTATTAATGATCAATATTGATGCACTATCAAAATCAAAATATATATATAGACAGGATGAAGAGAGAGAGAGTAAAAGCACCTTCTAGTAAAAAATGTAACTTGTGGCCTTTCATTTATCCTCAAATATGTAGAGATGTTTAAATTATCAAAAATATTATAAATTTAAAATATTATATAAAAAAAAAAATCATTTGGATATGTACCTAAATAAAACAAAATTAAAATTTGGAGCACAAAACACACACACACACACACACACACATATATATATGGTTTTTGAACTTCATTGAATAAAAAATTATTTTCATTCTAAATAATTTCAAACAACTATATAAAGTCAACTATCTTTTCAAGAAATATAATTTAAATTTAAAACATTAAAAAAAAGGTTGAAGAATTGAAAAATTAATTCTTTTTTGACAACTAATCACTTTATTACAATATAGTAAACTGTTCCCATTGAGACTCAGACCCAAGACCTCTCATCTTCCTAGATGTCTTACCTTTTTAAACATTGAATGCTCTACTAACTGAGCTAAGCATAACTATAAAATTACAAAACTACATATTCGATACAAAGAAAAAGTTTACATATTTCTTTTGAAAAAATATTTAGTTTATTTTTATGTTCTAAAAATAATACTATTTTTTTAAAATAATTATAAAAAAAAAACAAATGGTGTCAAATACCTTCTAGATATTGAATTTTAAATGCTTTCAAATATAAAATACTAAGATATCAATCATTTAATCATAATTTTAAAAGAAAGTTAAGAAAATAGTATAGAAAATTTTAAAAAATAAAAGGGAAAAAATCTAACTGTTCAATAGAAGGCTACACACCATTATCGGGAGTAAACATCCCCTACTCCTATCCTCATCCTCTGATCAATGATCTTAAAATAGCCTTCAAGATTTGTGAAAATTCTTGAGACGTGGAAGATGACAAGAACATGTCTTACTAGCATTCTCATCATCATTGCTCCAAATGTTGGACAACAGGTGGGTTCTTCAATATTAGTTTTTCTTAATTTTGGCTCGGTTCCAAAATCTATTTTCTTCAGCTTGGAAAATCTTTCTAAAACCAGAACCTCCAAATTAGGAGAGAATGAAACCTACATTAGAAAAACAATATAATACATGACATAAATAATTGTAAATTATAGTTGTAAACATTAAAATACGAAGTCTATATGAATCAGTAACTCCCAACTACTTTAATACAAAAAAATAGTTCCTTTTAAATTTGTCTTTCATTGCTATATTTATAACTTTTATTTGATTACAATAAACTTACAATGATTCCTTTTGTTTTTATTTTAAAATTAATGTTAATATTTTAAAATTAAAAATTAGATACAACTTTATTCTTGTAATTTTTCAACTCTTACATTATATTTATTTATGATCCACGAGGGTTTAAAAACTAAATTATAAAATTATTAACTATGATGATTGTTTAAAAATTGAAATGGATGATCTCCTTATATGAAATAAAAATACTTTACTCTTTTTATATTTTCAAAAGCCAAAATATTACTTATATTAATCATATAACATCTTAACTGATTTTCCCAAAATGTTATTTAATTCTATCTAACATAATTATTTGAATTAACTTTTCCTAAAATTCTTTTCAATTCATTGCAAATATTCCAATTGCACTATCTTTTCTTTCTAAACTATAATAATAACTACCATTTTTTTACCTTTTTAAAGATATTATTTATATTAATACATTTTATCCTTTTTTAAATTAATTTTTCACTTTAAAATTTGACTTACACTCGCTTGTCCTAATAGTATTATTCACATGGTGTTTATTATTTAAATTTAATTTAATAAAAATTATTATTAAAGATTAATACTCTCTTCTCATACTTTTAAAATATTTATTTTTATTGTAAATGTCTCTAAATATTTAAAATTGGCACAAGGAAAACCATATGGGGAGAAAACTCCAACACTTCATCTAAGGGATTTATGAAATTAATGATATGTAGCTCTTTAATGTTACTCCAGCGTGAACTTGGAAAGAAATAAATGATATGGCATGTGTCATTCTTGTCCTCATAAAGAGTAGCCTATCAATTAATTAGTTTCTCTAACTTTAGAATTTCTATTTTAGGAGGATTCATCATCTCCTAAGTCATGGTGATCAAACACATATTCTAGGACTTTACATTCTACCCTTCAACTCTTTCAAATTTTTTGGAAGTTGTGTATCAAATGGGATGAGGCCCAGTTGCTTAGTGGACAATCATATACACTTAATATTCGTAATTGGTTGGAGAATTTGTGTTGGGGATGCCATATCTTCTTCAACATGGAAAGACCATAGAGTGTTAACTCCTCCAGGTTTGGCAATGAAACCTACAATAGAGACACATCATAATATAACATCATTGATCATAAATTTATGATAAATATAAAAATATTTTCTCAAACACAATTCATCATATAAATATTCACATCTTCATTCTTTACTCATAGGTAGAGAACATGAGGTCATAAAAACTTATACAAATCAAATTAAAAGGAATCATATTTCTGATTTAGTAGTCAAAAAGCTTTAGTTGTAAAGACAAACAATCATTCATTTATTTCATATATAAATAACTATTTTCTATCGACCATTATTATTTCATATTAAATCATAAACATACTTTAACAAATTCATTTTTAAATTTATTTTTATTAAAATAAATAAATAGTTTTAGGAGAGATTTTAATTTAGTTCATTGCTTTCTCTTTAAATATTTCCAATTTCTCACGAAAAAGATTTGAAAACATAAGAACTTTTTAAATCTCTTATTCAACTTAGGCTTTTTAATCAAAATGACAATGTACCTCACTTCTCCATTATTAAATTAAAAATAATATAGTTAATCAAAATATTGTTGATCATAATGTTATCTTTATATCTTACACTATTCATTTTACAATGTATTCTGTGATCTTTGTCTTACCATACCATTTAAGCCAAGCCTCAAGGCATCTTTATCTTTATATGTTAGTTATTGTGTTATCATGTTTTTGTCTTTATATGAATTTTCATTTTTTATTTAATACTTGTTTCTATTTAATACTAAAGTTGAATCATATGTGTATATAATATATTATTTACTATAAATGCCAATTGTCAAATAGTTTATCTCACATGTCTAGCTCAATTGGTTAGAAATGTTTGGGACCGGAACATTGAAGGGAGGGGTTGAATCCCAATATTGTGATTCTACATTTATACCTTCAAAGCAGTTAGCTTTCAAAAATTATTTATCTAATTTTAATACCAAGCATATCTTTTCTATAATTCAATCATTCATATATTTATACATTGCTTATTATGTTAATATTTTTTAAGTTTTATCTCAAATTTCCATATTTTTATTTAGTTTTATTAATACTTTCTTAAAATATGAATATTTTCATCAATATTTTTAATAAATAGAATCATCAAAAAATTTCTTTATAGCAAAGTACATACTATTTAATTTAATTTGATAAACAAATAAATAAAGTTAATTATTAAAAAAATAAGATAGTGTATTTCTTGTTTAAAAAAAAGATAATGTATTTATTGATGTCAATAAAAGATCGTGTATTTCTTATTACGCTACAGCCTATAATAAAATAATAGAAAAAAAAACATATAAATAAATAAAATGACTTTAGTTTCTCTTCAATTTACATAAAAAAAAAATTATCATCAATTTCAGCTACAGTTATTTTTTTCTTGTGAATCTTTTGAATTTTTGATAGAACTTATAAGTATTAATATTTTAAGGTTGTTTATTCAACCCTAAACATTAAATATCCACAAATAAAATAATATAGTAAATCCTCTTTTATCTATTTATTATCATACATAACATTATAAAGTGGAATTTAAAATTGAATGTTAAGGCAACCTAATGTTTCAATTATCATGCAAACTTATGTTTAAAATCTACTATATTTTTATTTTGTAAAATAAATATTATAATAAAGAAACTACTTTATAATACAAATAAATAATTTAACGGTAATTAATTACCTAAAGATATTATTCATAAACCTATACTCCTATAAAGAACCTCATCTGGAGTAAACATGCTAGGGATGATCACGAATTTAATTAAAATACCTACAAAAATTTAAATCATTTTATTTTAAGTTATTCACACTAAATAACCTCTTAGAAAATCTTAGATTCAAATCTTTTATTATTACTTATTGTTTTAATTTAAATTTTTGTTTAATTAGATTCAATTCTTTTTTAAGGAGATCTTTATCTTATTGTATCATGTAAAATTAAAATTAAAATTAATTTTAGGATTTTTATTTTATTTACAAATATAACATTTAAATCATATTTCATTTTATGGAGATGTTTTTGTTAGTATTTTCCAAAAATAGTATGAAAATTAAAAATATATATATTGAAGAAAACTAGCCTTTTCATAAAGAGCACTTCATGTTCTTCGATAGGAATATTAACATTTCCTCCATCTTTCACTTTCTCCCCACAACTATCTATAGATAAGCATTTGAGGTTTTGAAAAGTCATAGGCATGGAAGAAGAGAAAAGGCCTCCTGTGTCGTCATTCTCCTCATTGTTGCATATAATAATACCCTTCAGCTTCTTTAGGTCATATAAGTCCAAGATTTCTAACTTTGAGAGGATCTCACCATATGTATCACATCCTTGAAGATCAAATACATAACTTTTAGAATTCACTTGTCATTTCGCCTTTATCTCTTTCAAATTCTTGAAGCATTGGATCAAAAAAATGACATGGGATGATATTGAGTAGGCTTCACATCTATCCACTATAAGCTGCTCGTAAATTGAGAATTAATCACACAAGTTTCGCGATACCATATTTCCTTCAATTCATTGAGGTTGAAGAGTTCCAACTTCTCCAAATTAGAGAATAAAACCTGTAATATCACACATGACGACATCATCAATTGAAAAATTATAATAAACATAAACATATTCATTTCTTGGAATGTAATTCATCAATTTCCAAACTATTAACATTAGTTATATTTTTTAAAATGTCTAAACTTAACTAAAAACAATCATGTAAAAGTCTTAAAATTATCCAAAATAATAAGTTATTAATAGAGAATTCATTCAATTTCTCTGAAATGTCGAGTTATTTAAATAACAAAATTTTTATTTCTATTATCCTTTTTATCTTCATTTTACATTTAAAAATTACTAAATCCAATTTCATTTGATTATTTTTTTTCTTGTTAATTCTTTTTTTTTCTTTTGTATTTTTTATAAAACTTATAAAATATTATTAATATTTTAAGGTTTTTTATTCAACCTATACTTTTTTTTTTCAAATATTCACAAAAAATAATATAATAAATTTTATTTTTCTTTTATATTATCAACTTTTTAACACATGTATATAGTGGAATTTAAAATTGAATGTGGATGCTGAAGAGATAGGTAGGGCAAAGCAAAGAAATGATGAAAAGAAAAAAAAATAGGATAGAGGATGATAAGTGGTAAAATTTGGAGAATTGAGTAGGGATGAAGGTCCTTGATAAGAAGGCGGGTGATATTCAATTTTGCTTTGGTCTTCCACCTATTGACATTTTTAAAAATAAAAAATAAAAAAAGAAAGCATATTCTTTTTTTTTTCTAAAAAGAAAAGAAAGAGAGAGATAAGAAAATTTTTGACAATTTTTTTTTAAAAAAATCGATATTTAAATATTTGAAAAGATGTGATTAGTTTTTTATTTGATAACTATAAAAATTAAAATTTATTTTATTCTAATGTAAAATATAAAAGGTAAACCGTAAAGGACTTATCATTCAAACATATATTTATCATCTTTCACTTCAAATTTTTTTATTTTATGAAAGTAAAACAACACCTTAAAAACCAAAATATTTTATAAAAACCAAAATAAATATAAATAAACAATTTAACGATAACTAATTGACCTAAATATATTATTTGTAAATAATTTATATAAAAATTTACGAAAAATGTTGAATTAAACATACCGTGAATGATGAACAACTATTTTTATTATGTAAAATTAAATTTTAAATTACTTTAGTATATTTATTATTATTATTATTAATGAGTATAATATTTCACTTAAAAAATAATATAAGGAGAAACTAAAAGAATATTGGAGAAAACTAACCTCTCCAAAGAAGTGCACTCTATCTTGATTTGAAATATTAACATTTCCTTGATCTTTGTCTTTTTTTTCAAGACAAAAGATGGATGAACGTTCGGCAGACCTGAAAGGAGAAAAACAAAGATAAACAACCTCCTGCCTCTCATTCTTCCTCATTGTCGCATATACTAATATCCTTGGGCTCAATCCAGTTTCTAACTTCAAGATTTCTTCTGACTTCGAGAAGATCTCAACATAATCTGCATCATCATATCCTTGAACATCAAATATATGTTTTAGCATAAAACACCAACCCACATCTATCTCTTTTAAATTCTTGAAGCTTTGGATCAAGCGACGCGGGATAAGATTGAGTAGATGTTCACAATTGTACACACTTAGGATTCGTAAATTGGAGAAAGAATCAAGTGGAAGTTGATGGTGCCATATCTCCTTGATTTCAGGAAGTCTGTAGAATCGCAATATCTCCAAATTGGAGAATAATACCTATAAAATAGTAAATCATATAATCAATTGAAAAGTTAGCAAAATTGTAAATATATTTCCTTTGGTAAATGTAATTTATCAATTCCAAGAGGTTGTCATCCTTTACTTTATTTATGTTTTAAAAATCATGTAAAAGTCTTAGAAAATTCCTTGAAAGAATTAACAATTAAGTTACAAATAGAAAATTTATAGACTACTTCTTGAATAAAATGTACTATTTCTAATGACCATGGATTATATAGATTCTAATGGCATAAGTTATTTTAGCTCCTATCAATGAGTTATTATTTTTAAACCATATGCACCTCTTTCATATGCCATAAAAATCATGTAAAGATCTTGGAGAATTACAAAATAATAATAATTATTACATATTATTTGTACAAAATTTATTAACAACCACAATCTATTTAATAATAAAGTTTTTATTTTAAAAAATATAGGAAAAATAATAATTTAAATCATGAATTTTCACCAGATTCATTTATATCCTGAAATAAAAAGTTTTTTTTAAATATATGTACTTTCATTTTAAGAAAGACTTCTAGCATCGATATCTCTCTAACCACAACACTAACCTCAGAATTAAGAAAATAAATTCATGTTATGAATAAATAATAAATTTGAATATTTAGTTTTTAGATAATTTTAATTTTAATTTTAAAACTAAAAATAATAATTTTCGTTTATAAAAATTTTGGAATTGCATCTTATAAAATCTGAATTTACTCTCTAAAGTAAAAATTAATTATTTAATTAAATAAAAAATTAAATTTTAAGTTTAGAAAATTACATCGAATTATTAGTTTTTCAAATGCAAATTTGATTTTATGAATTAGAAATAATTACTAAAATTTGTGATAAAAACTAAAGAATTTACAGCCTTGAATATTCAAAATTAAAATTCTTTTTACTAAAATTTTGGTTCAAAATTGTTATATTAAAATTACAACCCAAACTTTTAAAATTCAAATTCAGTTATTTTAAATCATAATTAAAATTCAAAAAATTAAATTAATTATTTAATTAAAATTAAATTTTAATTGAGATTTAGAAGAATTAAATTTGGTTTTTAGAAAATTTGAGTTATTAACTTTAAAATGATAATTTTAAATAAGAATTTTAGAAAAAAAGGACTTTCAGTTTTGAATATTAAAAATGAGTCTTTAATTTTCTATTAAAAATTTTAGAAAAAATGTTTAAATTACAAATTTTAAGATTATTGATTTTTTCCTTTCTAAAGAAAAATATTATTCGCTTTTTAAACAAAGATTTATTTTGATTCATAAATCAAGTTTGCTTTCAAAAGCCAATTAGAAACAATTCACCAAACTTAAATTTACCTTTTATTTAAATAAATAATTAATTGCAAATTTAAATGTAAATTCAGATTTTATAAAATTTTAATTCTAATTCTTTTTAAAAAAACTTGACAATTATTATTTTTAATTTTATAATTAAAATTCATTTATTCAAATTTATTTTATTCATAATGGATTAATTTTTCACCCTCACATGTATTGTGATTAAAGATATTCAAGAAATGCTATTAAAATGAAAGTACATGTATTTCAAAAACAAATTTAGTTCAAGATATATTATTAAATGTTATACATAATATACACTATTTACTTTTTTAAGAATTTTCTCATTGAAAATTATGGTTATTGGAACTTATAATTATCATTTGCAATCAATAAATACCTACTTACATTATTGACAAACTATATTAATAATCATAATATTTACGTAATAGTATTTTCAAAAAAAAACTACTCAATAGTATGCATGTTTATATATTATATATTATTTTATTTGTTTCATCTAAAATTTTGATAATCCCTTTATTTTCATCAATATTTTTCTTAATATTTTAATAAAAGAAAATTACAAAAACTTTTTATCTTTATAAAACAAAACAAGTAAATGAACAAAATAGAGATTCATTTTACCATCATTTTCCATCTAAATCTTAATCAAGTTTTCCTTTACTATCTTTTTCTTAAAAAACATTACTATCTTAAAATTTTAAAATTCAAATAGGACGACTTTTCTAAAATACTGAGAGTATCTTCTAGTAAAATGATATACTAAAATCTCTTCATATCTTCGTGTTCTCTCTTCTTAACACACAAGTTGGAATTTTGAAAGAGCATATATATCGGTAAACTTAATCTTGTTTTTGCATTGATTTATTTATTAAAAAAATGATGTAAAAAAGTAAAAATCTATGGAAATTAGCTATTAATTAAGCTTGAACATACCTGGTAGTTGAAAAATGGCATATTGATATAAGGATTGCCTTGGGAACACATTGCTTCGGATGTTGTTTCCAACTCAGAGCTGAAGTAGACAAAGCTCACTAACTTTGGTAGATAACGAAGTTCCAAGGATCTTAATTTAGGGAATAGTAACTGCAAGTTGATCCCAACATGGTCATCTTCAATTATTTGTTGCATCTCATTGCAATGTTTTATTGTCATTTCTTCAAGTTGGGGAAGGTCTCTACCCATGGAAAGTAAGAAGAGAATTTTCAATCCATGACATTCCATCACAACCAATGTTTTTAAGTTATCAAAAGAACTTACTGGAATTGGGTCACCACATACTTTCAATCCCCATAACAGCAAATCTTCGGTTGTCCTCAACAATTGGCGAATTCCATCCCTAGAGAGTAAGCTTCTATCACCACATTCGAGATGTAACGTTTTTGATTTTTTATATGTTGGCACAATTAAACTCGCTCTATAAATATTGCATAACTTGTTGTTGTGAACAAATATATCCGCGGTACCAACTCGATGTCGGTGATTACCTCGATCGCCCTCAAACGATGCAAATTATTCACCTCGATAAACAAGCATTGCTATTCCATCACAAACTTCATCGACCACTCATATCTTAAAAACTAGATTTCATGAACAAACATTCTAATCGAGACAAGCTTGATAAGATATCCCACGGAATTACTTTAAGCTCCTCGCAGTAGTTCAAATCCAACAACCTTAGATTAGTCAATTGCATCATTTCTCTTGGGAGTTGTTGGATGTCGGAACCCACCATGCTAAGAACTTGTAGTTTCTTTAGCTCTCCAATTATAGCCATGTCTCCCAACTCGCACCCATCTTACATACGTTCAAGATTTGGTGAGGGATTGAAGCATTGAAGGTATGGTTGTGGAAATGCATTCTAGACAAGGCTAAACTGAGTTTGGCTCATCCCTTCAAAGAAAGTGTTCGGGATAGTATTCAAAGAAGCACCACCGCTGTCAAGTAATATAAAAATTGGAAGTTTTGGACATACTAGTCCGAGGAAGCTCAACAACTTTAAAAATATAAAGACATGAATTTGGATTCATCTTCAATATCTGTCCAGGCTTGATCAAATGGAACATCTTCTATAACCTTAAATCGACGAGATCCTTAGATGCAATAATTCTAGCAACATCACTTAACAAGATCATGCATTCTGACACTCTTAGATCACCATCCAGAAAAGCAACTTTGAGGCTCCTACCTATAACCATCTCCATCATCTTCAGTACTGTCAAGTAACAAGCTTGAGGCTTTGAGGGTTTTCACCAAAGTAACTAGCTTTTTATACCCCTCCAATGAATCGACGCTGGCCAAAGAAATCAAACCCATAAGATACCTTAACATTTGATCCATTGAAATATCACCGTAATAGCTCAAGCAACCACAAAGTAAGAACAAGGATTTGACTTCATCGCCTTTCAAACGCTTGTAGCTCCACTCCATACATAAGTATACCTTTTCCTCCATTCCTATGATATCGGGCCGGGTGCACAACCTCGCTCATTCCAAGGCATTCTTCTTCCATACAAAGAACGCCATCTTTCAATGCCGCTAATAGTTGGTAATTGTAATGGGGTAGACCCCCACATTCATCAAGTACCTTAATCGCTTATGGTCGTAGAATTCATCCCCTCCACATAATCACCTCGCTATATTCGAAAGTAAATGCCAATCTTCTTCTACCAGAAGAATAATTGGAAAAATGATTTTCAGGCGCCTACTTCCATGTCTTTGCATTAGGGTTTGCGCCTCTAGAAACCAACACTAGCTCAGATATTGCCCGATCATCTGAAAGGAATTCCAACTGTCTCCAAATTAATTTTCTCTCCAAATGTCATCCAAGATAATAAGGATCTTCTTTCTCCTGCCTCTTGTCTTTTACAATTCTCCGTCGGGCCATCTCGCTTCTTGTGGATTCATCCTCCCCTAAATTGCAGCCCAACATTTCCTCGCTTATTTTTGTTGAATTTCGCAACTCTTCTTCATCTTTTCTCGAGTCTCGAGTCCGTGATACATCATAAAGATATCCGTAGAATGTATTCTCGCTAGTTTAGCTTGTCGAGCTACTTGTCTGACGAGTACGGCCTTGCCCACACCGCCCATCCCATACCCCAATCATCTTCGCCTTATCATCTCTCGTGGCATCCATAATGCGTCGCTCAAAGTGGAGTCTCTCGACCAAAATATCTATATCCTTAAACGCACTGCAGTGGACAAGTATGAAATTCCATCCGAAATCGCGGCTGGATCCCAACAATAACCCGCGCCTTCTTGTATGCTTCTCGCTGCCGATAACGTGGAGATGAGATTAGACACCACCCATTCAAACAGCCTCATGTTTTGACTAATGTCATCAATACAAATGCCTCCGCTCCCGTAATCCGATCAACCCGATTCAACGCAAATTAACAATCGGGTCTAATTTCATCCCCCTTTTCCGTGGCTTCATCAACAGCTTATTTGGTCGATCATCCTTCGCCGTCCCCGCCATAACTTGGTTATGGGTTTTTCAAAGATGGCCGCTGTAGCAAAACAGATAACCGATGAAGGGCCCAATAGGCAAACTAAGTACTAAACTTTCCAAAGAACTAAGTAATAACGATCTCTCTATTTCGTCTCATATTTGATTTGATTTGATTTGGGAAAACAATTGGGAAGTGCGAAAAGTCACCAACAATTGATGCACGGTGACCAAACGAGAACAAATGGGTTTTTTTTTTTTTTTTTTTTGAATTTGGCTCAAACAAAGGAAATGAGAAACAACAAAAGATTTTGATGCAGTTGTGACCAAAAAGGAGAACCGGTGGGGTTTTTTTTTTTTTTTTGGGAATTTGGTTTTGGAAACAGAAGGGAAATGAGAAACAAATGTATGGGAAAAAGCTTATAATTTGATGCACCGACCAAAAACGAACAGGGGTTTTTTTTTTTTGAATCGGGGTTTTGTTGAAAAACAGAGGAAGGAAACAAAACAAAGAATAGGAAGAAACTAAAAGAAGAGAGCTCAAGAAATTGATAGAGAAGAGTATCCGAGTTGAGTCAAATCATAGGTTCAAAACTCTGGCTGGAGTGGGCCGCGCCGAGTCCGATGCAGCCTACCAAATTCCAGCCAATCCCTGCCTTCTTGTGAGAAGAAAAAAACCGATTCCGTGTATTCTTACTCCATTTCTGCGAATTACAACAAAATCAACAAAATCAACTTTTGTAAGAGGAACTGAGATTCCTTCAAAATAACTAAAATCACTTTCTTACCGAGATGGAACTGCACTTTAATCCTACCGTATGCCGCGATGGTGAGTAGACTTGGTTTCTAATCCTAGACTTTCGAGAACCGCAGCAAAGGCGTAAACGAGTAGAGAGAAGATGAAGAGGTAAGGTTGGGCGGAAGATGAAGGGAAATGAACGGGTATCACTATTTTTCGCTTGGATATAATATACTTGTAGATTTGGTACATGGTTTTCTCGACGGTGATAAGGTGTCGTTCCTTTTCACCACCAAATTATTATTTGAAATATATATATACTATTTTTGGCACATTATTATTATATAATATAATAACATCAGATAGAAATGATCGCGTTGCATCAAGCAGACATGTAGTTTTTCATTCTCTTCTTCCTTTCTTTATTTCTTAAACATTATATAATTAATAAAAGTCCGAATCAAACTTAAGACATGAAATGAAGTGACACCTAATCAAAACCTAAAAGCCAATCAAATCAACCGAGTACTGAGACCCATTACGCTGAACAAAGTCATTATCCATGATTCTTTCTTTTTTTTAATTTTTTAAAATAAAAGACTGAGTTTATTCATTTGTTTGGTCTCGCGTGTATAATATTTCTTTAGTTTTGTTTGAAAATTTATTTTCTTCTCAATATTACTACTATTTCATTCTTTCAAAATCACTGTGTCAATCAAAACCCACCGTCGCGCCTCTACGTGGAGGTGAAACGGGAGAAGCGGAGATAGAGCTGAGAGTGGAAAAAGAGAATGGAGAGCTGGAGAGTCAATCACCATAAATAGCTCTCGATCACCACCTATTCTCTCTCTGTCTCGGGAACTCGCCAGTTGGGAAATACATAAGAAGGCCCATTTTTAATTTGTTATACCCATTGATTATTTTTAATCATTTAATTTTTTTTTTCTAACATAACTTTAAAAATAAGTATAAAATTATTGAAAACATCATAAAAAAAATTATCAATATATTTTTTATTTATATTTCAACTCTCTTTCTCCCTTGCATCCCCTCCTATCTCCAATCCATTAATTTATATTGGCCGAAACTTTTGAATATATACAATATCATAATGGGCCCAAACAATTATCAAGCTCATAAATAATTGACGGATTTCACTACTCTAAAAATGTAGATGGTTTATCAAATTATCGAAAATGGATCATAAAAATTCTTCAAACTCATTAGAAAAAAGTTAATTATTTTTTTATGTTGTATATATATATTTAATTATTGTTTTATATTTATATATAAGTAAACGAACATTATAATTAATAAAGATTTAACAAACATTTTTTAAATTTATTTTCAATCTTAATTAATTTTCTTTAATTTATCTTTATAAATTTCTCCCTGATAAATAATAGTTAATAAGTTCAAATCTATTCCAATATGTTTCTATATAATTTCAGAAAGATATGTTTTTATTCCATAAAATTTATATTTTATAATATATTTATTGGTTCTTGTTAATCAATTACACGGACGTTGACATTGTGGTGCGAATGTCTAAGTTAGTTCGACTCATCCGTTACTAATTTTATAAAACATTAACAATAATTTTTTAAATTTTAAAATAAATGCATAAAGGACAAAGTGGACTTTTCAACTCCTATGTCTCTTTCTCTCGTCTACGCTCGCTCAAGATATCACACGATATCTTATTTATCTATGTATTTTATATATTTTTTCCATATTTGCACAATTATATTATAAGAATATTTTTGTTTGATAATCCTAATTTTATTTTATATTTTGAAAAAATAAAAAAAAAAATTTCACATTTATCCTTTCTCGCATATCAATTATCAATTATGTTTCTAATTCAAGATGAAATCTCAATTCCATCGCTTACCATTTGATTCACCTCTCAAAATAATATTTTATTAAAATTCATTCATTAATAACAGATTTAATGTGCTAGATTTACTTTTAATTGATAATAAAGCAATCGAATTTGTTTTCTATATTTTATGTATTTTGTTTGTTTTTATTTGATAGTATCACAATCTAAAATAATAAATTTTTAGATTTTAATTATGGAATTTTGGCTTCTTATTAAATTATGGAATCCAAGTCTATGTAATTTATTTTAATTATTAAATTTTGTTTTATTGACGTGAATGATATGATTGTCAGATTTAATTGACGCTAATGTCAACTACTAAAATTGACTGGCGGGCTCGGGCCAAGGAAGATGCATTTTCTTTTCTAGTTTTTTTTTTTTTGGAAAACCAAATGAGGATAGATTTATTTTTTATAATTATTCATTTGTTCCATTGATTATTAGGAGGTTTGTGGGAAATAAATATAATGAAATATTCATCGATTTTAGTTATTAATCTCTATTTTTTTTAGATTATTCATGGGGATATTTTTTGAAGCCAAATTTGATGTTTTCCCCAGTTTTACTCTACTATCTTATTAAGTATAAAAATTGCTTTTGAAAGAAAATTTAATTTTTAACCCAATTTTACAAATTATGATTGTCCAACCGCTGATATGAAAAAGACTACACTTTTGTCATCGTAAAAATAACGAAAATTTACTTAGTCATGAAGTACCATATCTTAGTACTATCGGTGCACTTATATATTTTGCTAATTATACTCCAACTCGAAAACGTTGTAATGACATCAAATATGCATTGCGTTATCTCCGTGGAACTACTAATAAGGAGTTTTACCTAAATGAGTCAAAGCTACAATTACTCAAATATGCAGATTCGTTATCTTTCAAAATCCATATAAAACCATATCACAAAATAACAAATACTCTCAAGTGATAATCTAACAAATTTGTTCAAAAGTCATCGCTAACCTCAACATTCAATAAGTTATTATATAAGATTTGAAATGTATCAATCAAAGGACATGTATGAGGGAGTATAAAATAGATGTTGAAGCTTCATCGCAATTTTTTTTCCCTTCTTGTAGATTTTGTCCCATTGGGTTTTACTGATAAGGTTTTAATGAAACAGTCCTAACAAGTTTTCTTAACTTTCATAATAGTCATTCAAGGGGAAGTGTTATAAGGAAATATGTTAATGACAATAAATTTACAACATGAATGTTAGTCACCTTTATAAAGCAAATATTAGTTGTCTCAAATATTGAGATTACATGTAGATTTTAGTTTCAACACTTAGAAATAATCTTCTTATTTATTTAACAAATAAAAAATAACAAAAATAAACTTCCATTCTTTCATTCTTTTCCATATTTGTTTCTAAGTGAGTTTCTCTTCATATATTTTTTATTTACGAACAGATTCAATCATTTCTACCACACCATTTCTTAATTTTAAAAAATAAAATATTTAAAAATAATTCTTCAAATCATATTTTTCAATTTTTTATTTTTAAATTAGGAAATAAAAATTTAAAATAAACACATAATGTTTTATTTCTAAATTTAAAAAATTAAAATGCAAAATTATCATCCAACTCAAGAGGCTTTTAAGTTCTTATTTGTTAAACTAAAAATATGAGTTCTACTTCTTAAAATATCATTTAAAAAAATGAAACTTAAATTAAGATTCCTTTTTTATTTAATTACATATTTCGATTTTTATTTTTTATATTACAAAAAGAAAAAAATATAATAAAAATCATTTATATTTTCGTTCAAAACTATGCAAATAACAAGGTATCCAACTCGATACATTTCTATTAATTATATTTAAATTTAATAATTGTTATTAAATTTATTAGCATTCAATAAATTAAGTTCATATGACTTTAACATAATAATTTAAAATTGATGTTGTGCGACCAGAAAACGAGAACTGATGGGGTTTTTTTTTTTTTTTCTTGTTTTTGGAATTTGGTATTGTTGAAAAACGGAAGGGAAGAAACAAAGCAGTAATAGGAAGAAACTAAAGGAAGAGAGCTCAAGAAATGGATAAGAGAAGAGTATTTGAGTCGAGTCTCGAGCAGTGTTCAAAAACTTGACCGAGTAGGGCCGCGCCGAGTGCCTTTTTTGGGCTAAGATTCCGAGTTAACTCGATTTTTTTAAAGAAGAAAAAAAGCTGATTCAGTATATTCTTACTCCATTTTTATCTATTACAACAAAAAAAATCAACTTTTCTAAAAGAAATATGAGATTTCTCTTCAAAATAACTAAAATTCAAAACTTTTTCACTTTCTTATCAAGATGACCAAATTTCTCAAAATTAAGCTTATTTATAAAATTTTATATTTTTATTCTCAAATGAATGAGTGACAACCGTTGTCCATTTAGATTTATTCGATCAACAATTCATGTTAGAATCTTTGCCTTGAGTTTATTAAATGTCTCTAAAATATACAAAATACATGAATTTAATAAATATTTATTAATTTATAAATTATCCATTCTTTGTAGGAAAGAAAAGATAAGATAAAAAAAAAATTGCGAATATGGTTTGTAAAATACAAACATTTTCTTGGGTACAATTATTACATTTTACTTAGTACTTAGTACTTATTATTGCAAGAAAAATTGTACTACTGCATTATTCCAAATAAATTAATTAATAAAAAATAGAAAGAGAGAGAGAAGAGGGTGCTGCATGGCAGTCACATGCGGGCAACACGTGACCACTTTGTCCTTGAATATTTTTGGTTAAAACCCCAATTTTCATTTCTCTAATCACAAATATTTACCATAAATGTTCTAAATTTATTATTTATTTATTTAAATATATAAATTCATATAATATAAATTTATAAATATGCTCAAAGGATTCACACCTATATACTTTTTAACAGAGCTTAGTTGATGCCTTTACCTACATGTCATATACTTCTTTTTGTTGCCTGAATGTAAGCCTTTGGACTCTAGTATGAAGGATGAATTGTTCATTATTATAATTATCATAAGGCGACAACATACCCTAATAGCTAATAAAAAAAAATTGAGGATGGGCTTACTTTTTCAAAAATCAAATCTCAACAATCAATTTTATTGTTTGCCACTCACCCCATACATAATTCATTCAACACTCCAAGACAAGAGTCACGATCGGAGGAGAAAGGAGAAGAAAAAAATATGTAAAGATGAATTAAACCAATTATTTATTCTAGAATTTCTTTCCATGATTTCTATCTCAACCATATTGTCACAAATTAATTTATTAATTATAAAATAAACATAATTATACTATAATTTTAATTGTATAATTATATATGTTAATTATGGACCATTTACGGGATGGTTTAATATCAACTAGTTATAGACCCATAGTTCTATCTTTCTCGCTTCTTATTTCAAACTTATTTGACCAAAGTCCAATTATTCCCTGATGCTCTATATATATATAAGTAATACGTTTATTAGGTTTTTTTTATTGTTAATCAATTGTTTTGGGCTTAATAAATGCTCTTGATCTCACAAAATAATTCAATAATAGGTATCAGAGCCATTTTAACGGAGTAATGAAGTTGTCTAATTTGTTTTTCTATAAATCAATAGTGGCCCAATCACCCCCGCTATGTGGCCACAAATATTTCATCACGTTCATTAATGATAATTCCCGTTATGGTTTTGTTGAGCTCATTCGTGAGAATTCTGACTCTTTGGAGGCCTTCAAATATTTCAAAGAAAAAGTTAAGCTCCAATCAGGGAAAAAGATCAAAGTGGTTCATTCTGACAAAGGTTATGAGTATTATGGTAGATATGATGAGGCGGGATGCAACCTTGGACCATTTGCGAAATACTTTCAGGAATGTGGCATTGATTCTCGCGATAAAATGTCGGTATTCTCAACATAATGAGATTAAGTGACGAGCGACGCCCAAACACGGGGTCTCATTGACTACCCGTCAACCCGCTAATACTGCAAAATGTCAAGGACCCGACATTACGAAATTGGGCGTAGTCTCCTTGTACGGAGCTCTACCAAATACACATTTGTATAAAACCCGTGATTTACCTCACATTCCAAATGTACCCAAGATATGCAATATATATCCACTACCCGCCACTGGGGCCCATAAACAAGTACTCAATATACATACCAATCATGAGTCAACTATATATCATCCAATAGTTACAAGAGAGGTAATCAATTCTCCCTTATACAACACATTTTTAAATTCTAACATTCTAATACATGTATACACCACGAATCCAAAGCCAAAATCCGGCTTTTCTTCTAAACTCAGCCTCTAGAACGAGTCGTCTCCTCGCACGCTCCCCCCGTGGCTGCAAAAAGGGGATCCCACGTGGGTGAGCTTAAAGTCAGAGAGGAGAACCGCCTAAGTGGGCCACCCACCACCTAAGTGCAAGCAAGGTAAATGTTCCGAAGTAAACACACATTCAAGCAAATGCATGATCCTACTCAATGTCTACATGACCAACTCAGATCCCGAGTCCTCACCGACTCTCTCACACTCTCGCCTGCTTCCTCGTATGAGAATATTAGTTTTACAGCGGACAACCCTCCGATGTATATATATCAATCGGGCCGTCGACGATTGATATTTTTAGCTCAGATCACCATGATTAACACATTTTTAGACTACCCTCCGAACCGCCTTCTCTAGACTTATACCATGCACTAACTCCTATATTCCTAGGATGTTCCAAAGGCATATGGAATGCATGTATGCTAATTCCAATACAAATTTAATCTACATGTAAATATATAAACATGCATATATTCACACAAAGCATTCAACTGCATGAATCATATCATGTAAATTTAAATTTCACATCAAAATTAGCCCTCGGGCTAATAGTCACACACGAGTAATTTAATTTAAATCACTCGACCAAAAACATTATTCACACAAATATATTTGAGAATTGACTATCGAATAGTGAAACCCCATTTATCATTCCGAAAAATCACAAAACATCGATTCACTTAAAGGAACTCCGGCTCTACCCGCCATTTCCGCCCAATTTCAATCAAAGCATGACGATCACAAAAGCACAATTAAATCAACCTTAGTACCCGTGGAGCGCCACTGGCCGTCATTTTTTTCAAAATTTTATCACTCCACTTAAGCTGTGGACCGGGATCAAACAGCCCTCACAAATCTTCATTCAACCGAAACATTGGGGTAAAACATTTAAAACGGAGTAAACCCAAGTAGGAGAAAATCCCCACCCCGCTGAGCCTAAAGAACTCCTAAATCCTAAGCACTCACTGCCCCTCTCCGCGTAGCGCTTTGTTTTCGTCCAAGACCGACTATTGATCACAAGGTATTTCTAGAGAGAAGTTCTCTCTCTCTCTAAAATCCTCCCAAAAAATCCAGCCTACTGCATCCCCTCCTCATTTCCCATTTTTGTTCCTCTATTTGAGGAAGAAGATGAGCAATTATTTGCCTTTTGTCATTTAGCTCATTAACATTCCAAAAAAATGACATTTACGCCTTTTCTTTTCCCGCTTGATATTCCACTCACTCTACCGTCCATTTTCATCATTTCTACTCATACCACTTAGTACATGACATTGCTATATGTGACTTTCGTCACAATCCATAATCGTTCTTTATTTGACCAAACTCGATGCCTCAGAAAACGTGGTCGATCTCGACCGGTCTCTAATATTAATGAAATTACGTACTAACTAGATTTCGCGAGACTCCATTCCAACTGAAACCCATTTTGTCAATCCCGAGATCTAGAGAATAAATTAAGAATTTTTAACCGAAATTACAATTCTTGTAAATCAAAATTACGATTTCATTTCCTTTCCGTAATTGAATCTGTCTACATTCTCCCCTCCTGGGTGCGAATTTCATCCTAAAAATTCGTGACAATCACTATCACTCACATGCATACGCACTCGTGGGCACTCTACCATGCATGTAAATCCAGCTTCATTTAAGTATTAAACAACTAAAAACCACGCATCTTCATCCCTAAACAAGAAGCGGATAGGTGGCCCGCACGTGTCCTCGCGGGCCCCACGCTGACTCCTCCAATTCATGTCATTACAAAGACTCACTAAATTTCTCACGATTCATACGTAAACCTCGATCATCACAAATGCATCCGTAATATACACCCCAGCCCCTCCTCAAAGGTCCCATCACAAGTCAACCCAACTGGTCCTAAATCTCAATCACATGGGCCGGATCCCCGAGTATATTTCCGAGCATGGAGACGTGGAATACCCTATGGACACCCGACATGCTTCGGGCAATGCCAACCCAGACGCTAACTGCCTATCCCCCGAAAGTATCCGAAAGGTCCAATAAACCCTACGATAAATCTTCGCCGAACCCGACCACTCTCTCAGGCATCACCTTCCAAGAAACGTGATCACCAACCTCGAACTCTAAGTGGCCGACGTCGCGACATCCTCATACTTTCGTCTGGCCTGAGCCGTGAGAGAAAGACGTCAGACAAGCTCACCTTCTGGGAGGTGTCTCAATCAAACCGACCCGCGGATGGAGCTCTCTCCCACCTCGATCCAACATAATCTGATCTACATGGCCTCCCACATACAATGCCTCATATGGTGTCATCTCGTATACCCGCCCGATAACCATTGTCAGAAGCACCCACTAAGGCAAATGTTCTCCCAGCCTACCTTATGATCCGCTGTGACGATGCTCGTAGTACGTCCCTCTAATACCCGATATAATCCATACACAACTAACCCTACACAACCCTTACTTCATGCGGTAAACTCCGACCTTCCCAAGGTCACACCATCGACAACCAATGACCGCCAACTCAATCCATGCCATGCATGACATCCATTTACCGAGCCCTTGCCAACTCAACAACACCCAATGCAATTTCCAAAGGGTATCCAAACCTCGAGTCACCGCCGACTCCTATCACTCAACTCTCAACCAAGGCGGACAACCATATGTCCGCATACAAGGCTTTCATCTCGACATAACTCTTCTACTTACACTCGAGCCTCATTCTCCCGCGTAAAATTTCTGATATCTCCCCGGTCTCTTACACCCTAACCTGATTCTCACATGAGCACCCGAGACCTCTCATTCATAATCCTGACCTATCGGGTCAACTCTCACCCTACATCCCAGAAAGAACATCTATTCCCGGGCTTTTCTCAAAAGGTCTTAACCTCTAAGCCCAAACTAAGGCTGCCTGCATGACAACCCGCTTAAGGTCCCACCATCGACAACCCGATGGTCAGTCAATCCCATCCATGTCAAACCCGACATCAACAACCACAGTCTACTACCCTAAAGTCCACCATGTCACTCACAAGGCACTCGATCCGCCCCTCGACTTCGACTCCACACTTTGGCCCTTTCGTCAATCTCGTGGCCTGAGAGTGCTTCAGATAGCACCCCAAACTCAAACCGGGCCACACGTACTTAAAAGTGGAGGAATGACCAGATACTCTCCCCGTTTCTACCGCTAATCGGGACTCCATCGGTCCCAAAGTCTCGGGGATCCCCGTCTCCGGCAACCTACTCATGCCCAACTCGGCCCTAGTCCGAACTAGTGCAGCAGGTCTTCGCCTTCCCGAACTAGGAGAAACATCCTCCATCTTGGCTACCAACACCGTAGATTCCGAGTATCCCGGCAGTCCTCGATTTTTCTCTACGGTCGTGGCCGCCTAACCATGGAGTCCATGTCCCGTAGGTGAACCTATAATCCCGCCCGAATGGACAACTTCAACCCATTCTCAAATCTCCTCAGACATCCAAAATTAATCCCAAGAAACCACGATCCTGGCTGGGATCGATGATCCGTGCCCTACCAACTCATCACGCCTCAACCTTCTCTCTAGCGTTGACCGACACTCCCGGTGCCGACACCACGTGTCCCAAAATCTCCCTTAGTGTTTTTCAAAAAACTCAGACTTATCGAACTTAGCCGCATACCGATGGTCTCTCAAGAATCAGAACATTAATCCTCAAGCGATACTCATGCTCCCACTGACCGGGAGTAGATCTAACGTCATCCACGAAAGACTAATTTGCATTAAATCGATCTAGATAGGGTCAGAACACCCTATGCATGAGGATCCATGAATGTCAATGCATTCGTTTAATCCAAAGGGCATCACCGTGAAACTCAAAGTGCCCATAACGCCCTAAACACTGCCTTAGGATATATGTCTCCCTAATCCTCACCGACGGTAACCAAAGGCGAAGATCTATCTGGGGTAGACTCTCGCGCCCTCTCAATCATCGAACAAATCATCAATCCCCAGAATGGGTACCCGATTCTTGATCGTGAACCCGTCTAACTGCCTATTCAATGCACAAATGGTTGGTTCAACCTTTTCGGCAGCAAACAGAACCTGAGAGCGCCCCATGGCTATGTTTCATTTAATGAACCTCTTTGTCCAAGAACTCAGAATGGGACTCGAGTTCCCCCGTAACTCAACCTATGCCATCCGCGAGTCACAGACGGCAAAGTACCAAACTCGATACCGACGTCTACTACCCTCCGTGGAGGTAGTCCAGGTAGCTCATCTGGAAAAACATCCACACATTTGCACACTACTCGAGGTAGATCCAAGTCTGATCTCTCCTCGTCCCTCTAGTAGTAAGGCTCACAGCCAACTGCTTAACCTGTCCCGACATGTTCCTGATTCCTCAGATACTATCCGGGGCAAAATATCGCGTTTTGTCCCCCGAAATACCACATGAGTACCGCCCCACGTGTGGGCTGAACCCTTCTACGCTCACAATCGATAAATCACCCCGTAAGTCGTCACCGCCCAATCCATCCCTGTGGATGACATCAAACTCTAACATCTCCATGATCCTCAGGTCCACTGTGAGTAGAGTCTCCGAGATCTCTAACTCGCAACCTCGACCTATCATTCTTATTCTCGCCTAACCCTAGGGAGAACTCACGCACAACCAGCCCTCTAAGGTCTCTAGAG
This sequence comes from Tetrastigma voinierianum, assembly GCA_016808115.1. NCBI lineage: Eukaryota > Viridiplantae > Streptophyta > Magnoliopsida > Vitales > Vitaceae > Tetrastigma > Tetrastigma voinierianum. Next base: position 29,786 of record JAEQBH010001586.1, read on the forward strand.
GTCCTGCCCATTTCCACCATATATTTAGCAAGTCTCATTCCTCTAGCTGTAACTTAGCTACTTAACTCCGGGTCGTGTCGAGGTAATCTCCACGGCCTCTAACACCTTCTCGACCGCAGATGGAACCAATGGTCGGCCACTATCTGACTTCCTTGTGAATGCTCTGAGATGATGCTACCTAAACCTCCGGGGGTTACTAGATCTCTCGACGCTCTCGCTATGCGAGCTTGTGCATGAGTGCTCCCCATACCACCCACGGCCTCTACAAAGGCCCACCATCAAATGCCTGGGCCGACTATCACCTCGCCTGGGTGGTGCCCGACCAGCGTTCCGTGGACGCCCCCACGCCCCGTCCCTCTACTAGCCATTTACACAATTAACATGGCAACAAAGAGTCATTTAATTTTTCATTTCAATTAACTAGTAATGCAGACGCCAAATACTAATGGGATTGACAACCATGAACTGACCTCGTCACTAAGATTCAAATCCCTAAGGTCATAGTTCCAAATCTTAGCCTTCATCCTTTTCCTATACACATTACACCACATGCATATAGTTTCCCACGCAACCATCAAGGCAATCACGATTTCAAAACAGAGTTAATCCAATACAAGATTCTAAGGCATAAACACAAATTTCGAGACACCAATCATACACCGAACTCAAGCAGCATTAATCAATTTCGCATTTAAAATATTGTTTTCGGCGAAATTTTATTTTCAAAAATTTTATTTTTTGAAAATTTTATTTTTCGAAAATTTTATCAAATTTTATTTCATTTTATTTCATTTTATTTAAATTTAAAATATAATATTCTTTTTTTCAAAATTTGTTTTACAATGAACAAGAAACCATTTAGTGATCTTCTTCAGAAAATACCGAAGTCGAAAACTCGTTAAAACTGCTTAGTGCAATCAATGCACACCTCGCAAATTCACGCTACCAAATAGCCAGTCATAGCGCCGCTACAGCCTGGGGCCACTCGTCACGCAAGGCTCACGCGCTACCAAGCACTGCGGCCGCTTCCTCATACGCTACCAGGCCGCCCCGCATACGCTCGTACTGCTACCACGCCATACGCCAGACGCTTCAAACGCCCCACGCACGCCTAGCCGCCACCGTGCGCTACCCAACCGCTTTGGTCTTCGTCGCATAATTTTGTATTAATGAATAATTTTGCCTCCCGTGTTCTTCCAGCCATTAATATAAATTGGCTTTGTATTGGGTAAATACAAAAACAACCCCTCTCCTCTGCAATACAACTCTCATTTCTCACAATACACTTTGAGCCTTCCAACCTACAATACAATTTTGTATTGCAACTAAACCTGCACTATTCCTGCAATACAAATTTTTTTTCTTGCAATACAAATGGGCAGTAGCCCATTCCAGATTTTTCTGCACAATTTTTTTTTTTAACAATAATAATAATTATTATTTTCAATGATTTCCAGTAGCGGGAAAATCACTAAAAATCACCAAAATCATTTTTTTCCATTATCTTTAACACTAAAATAAATTTACAAAAATTTATTTTCTTCATTTTTCTTCAGTTTTACACCATATAAAACCTTAGAAAAATTATTTTCCTCACCTTATAACCAAATAAATTAATAAAATCATTTTCTTTTTCCGCTTTCTAATTAAAAATTTCTTACTCAAATGTAAATTTATAAAAATTTATTTTCTTCCATTTTCTTCAATTTACTACTGTAAAATCTTAGCCCTTCTTAATCCAAATAAATTTAACAAAATTTATTTTCTTTACTTTAAAATTTTATTAAAATTCTATTTTGTCATCCATCAAACCAAATAAATTGATTTCACTTATTTCATTTCCGCTTTGTATTAATCGTACTACTCAAAATATTTAAAATATTTTCTACACTTCCATGTGCTAATCACCAAGCACATACAATCTCAACACCCCAAACATGTCAAGCACACACCAAATTAATAATAACATGACACACATGGTATACACACCAATCATCAAATATCTACACAATACTTCATCAATCATTAATAATACTCACCAAATCACACAAAACACATCAACACACGTGCACGTAGTGTCCTAGTTTTGTCCCGTGATTTTCCTAGGTAATCCCATACCTAAATTCAACATCGAACCACGCCTAGTGGTGATGCTCTTCCTCAACTATGGCCTAAGCTCAATTCCCTTTAGTCTATAGGTTTCCATATACCTATACTCCACATCAAACCACCTAGTGGTGATGGATACCCAACCCGAGTTCCCTAGGCATTCGTATACCTAATCTCTGATACCAAGCTGTGACCCCCCAAACCCGGGGGTCCGTTGACTACCCGTCAACTCGCTACGGAGACTGCGGAATGCTCTGGGTGACCCGACATTTCATTTAAAATCTGGGCAGAGTCTCCTTGTAACGGAGCTTCACCCAAATACACACATTTGTATAAACCTCGCAGATTTACTCGTCATCTCAACAATCCAAGATATGCAAGATATCCACACAAATGACTGGGCCCATAAATGCACTAATATACATACCAATCATGAGTCAAACTATATATCCAATAGTTACAAGAGAGGTAATCAATTCTCCCTTATACAACACATTTTTAAATTCTAACATTCTAATACATGTATACACCACGAATCCAAAGCCACAATCCGGCTTTTCTTCTAAACTCAGCCTCTAGGACAAGCCTCGGCCCCCGCACGCCCCCGTACCGTAAAAAGGGGGGATCCTGACGACCGGGTGAGCCAGTGCCCCGTGAGGAGAAATCGCCGCGAGCGCCACTTCCACCACCTAAGCGCAAAGCAATGTTCAGCAACACATCTGCCAAATGCATGATCCTACTTGAATGTCTGCATGACTAACTCAGATCCCGAATCCTCACTGACTCTCTCACACCCGCCTAAGCCTCGTATGAGAATATTAGTTTTAATAGTGGACAACCCTCCGATGTACATATATCAATCATCATCCGACGATTGATATTATTCGCTTGTGGATTCAATTTCTCATGAATATCAATCAAGCCGCTCCGACGATTGATATTTTTAGTTTGTGGACTACTCCTCCGACGACAACATTTAGACTACCCTCCGAACCGTCTTCTTTGCGTATTCTATACCATGCACTAACCCTATAGTCCTAGATGTTCCAAAGGCATGGAATGCATATGCCAATTCCAATACAAATAATTCACATGTAAATATATAAACATGCATATTCACAAAGGCATTCAATTCACACAATCATGTCATGTAAATTTCCAAATTTCCATCAAACAGCTCCTCACACAGACAATAGGTCACACACGAGTAATTTAATTTAAATCACTCGACCTAAACACATATTCACACAAAATATATATTTGAGAACACTATTTCGAGAATAGTGAAACCCTCATTTACTATTCCCAAAAAATCACAAAACATCGGTTCACTTAGTGAACTCTGCTCACTACCATTTCGCCCAATTTCAATCAACAAAGCATGATTTATCAAAAACACAATTAACAACTCCAATGTACCGTGAGCAGCGTCACGTCGTCCATTTTTCAAAATTTTATCAATTCGGGTCCCAAGCTTTGAGATCCATCAAACGGCCCTCACGGCCTCATTCAACTCGAAACATTAGTAAAACACAAAATGAGTAAAACTCAAGTAGGAGAAAATCCTACCTCGCGGAGTGTGAAAACTCCCTAAATCCACTCCACGCGGCTCTCCGCTGCAGAGCAGCCGGCTTCGCCTCAAGACCGCCGATCATTGATCAGGTATTTCTAGAGAGAAGTTCTCTCTCTAAAATCCTCCCAAAATCTGAGCTACTGTATCCCTCCTTCATTTCTTTTGTCTCCCCATTTGAGTAGCAAGCATGAACACTGATTTGGCTCTTTTGTCATTTAGCCTATTAACATTCCAAAATGATATTTACGCTCCCTTCTCTTTTCCCACGATATCTTGCACTACTCCTAGAAATTCATTTTCACCATTTCCTCTACTCATACCACTTATTGCATTTAATATTGTTATATGTGACTTTCGTCACAATCATGTAATCTGCTGACCCAAGACCAAACGCGATGCCTCGTAAAACGTGTCGACTCCGACTGTCTTAGAATATTACGAAATTTTACGTGCTAACTAGATTTCTCAGATTTATCTCCAAACCCGCAAACCGTTTCATCATCCGATCTAGAGAATAAATTACAAATTTAACCGAAATTACAATTTTCAGAACGTACCACATTTCGCTACTTTTTCCGTAAATTGAATTTCGGGTCTTATATGAGAAAGAGCGATTTTTGTTATGGTGCGATATATGCTTATTAAATTCCTCATTACCTGATTTCCTTATGGGGTAAGATTTGAACCGCAACTAATATTTGAACCAAGCACCTAGTAAGTTTGTCATAAGACTTTATATGGGCATAAACTAAAATGGTTTGAAATAATATTTTTATTTTTAAAATATTATTTTAAAATGGCCTTAGACATCCTACAAAATGATAAAGATCTAAAACTACAAAAATGTGCAAGTAACGCCGAAAAAGAAATCATTAACCAAAAAGAAAAGGGCCATGCATACGTAATTACAATATTAAGCTGCAAGAAGTTTCTAGACATGTAGTTCAGATATAAAAGTATATAAAACTTGTAGAGTATAAATGTGTGTGTGTAAAATCCATGAATGATTTAAATTGCTTAAAGCAAATAGTATAAACCCTTATAATATGTAATAAATCGTTACATTAATGATTTTCATGGGATTGATGCAATTTATATATGTGGTAATATTGTCTTAGTGCGTACTTATTAAAGAAAATTATGTGTGAACAATCTTATATGCTCGTGGCATTTTTGGTTGTTAAGAAATTATAAAACCAAATTTAGATTATTATCAGATATATTGATGATTTAAATTTTACATTGAACTTCTAAAAATGTCATAAAAATTATAAAATATTTGAAGAATAAATTTGAAATGAAAGTTTTTGAAAAAACAAAATTTTATCTTAAAAGTATATAGCATCAAAAGGTCCGTAGGCTCGTGCCATTTTCAAATACAATTTCTAATATTATCTAAAATAAAGACTTATTTAAGAACTTAGAACTCAGATCATTTTTTTTTTTTTTTATGTTCTCAAATATTCTAAAAGTAGTGTTAAAATAATGTCACTTTAAAAACGATGGATAATTTTCTAAGTAAAATCAAAAAAGAGTTGGGACATGTTTATTTACATTTTTTTGCTATAAAAAAAAAAAAAAGGAAAGCACGCTTCGTGTTAGGAAAACATAAAAAAATAAGTAAAAAAATATTGAATTTAAAAAACAATATTCATCATTCTCCACATTTCCGAGACCCAAACCCCATGAGATCACTGACCTAAGTCCCAAATGCCCAAATCGTATATGGAAACCCATAAAAAAATTACTATACATAAATTATTTTTGGTACATTATTATTATATAATATAGCAAAGATCAGATAGGAATGGTCATAGCAGACGTAGGTACAAAGATCTTTTCATCCTCTTCCTTTCCTTTTATATTTTTTATTTTAAATATTATATAATTAATAAAAAGTCTGAGTTGAGGAATCCAAGACATAAATGAAGTGACGACCTACCTAAGTCCTAAAAGGCCAAAGCAACCGGCATTGTGACCATTACCTAGCTGAAACAAAGTTGTCATCCATGATTCTTTCTTTTTTTTAATTTTTTAAAATAAAAGTCTGGAGTTTGTTCTTTTGTTTGGTCCATTTATGCATAATATTTCTTTTTCTTCTTTAGTTTTTGTTGAGAATTTATTTTATCACAAAATAAATCAAAGCTTAAGAATTTTTTTACTCATGTTTTATTAACTTTGAAATAATATACTTATTATCATAAGGTCTACTTCTAAGTGATAAAAGATGAGAAATGAAAGATTTATATTAAATCATTATAAGAATAAAAGAACAAATAATAAGGCTTTGGAATTTGGAAAATACTAAGAAAAGAAAATACTAAAAAATAATTTTTTGCGTTTGATCTCACGATGAAAATATTAAAATAAAATCAAATATAATTAAAATTATTCAAAATTTTACATATTTTTAAATTTTTTAACCCTTATATAATCAAGATAAATAAATAAAATAAGTTTGAATAAAATATATAGAATTAATTTATTAAGTTTAAACCTATTTTTTATCTTCCTCCAAATTTCTTGCTTCTATATTTCCTTTATTTTTATTATTTTCTTTTCTAATGCTTTTTCGAGTTCAAATGGAGACTAAGTGATTTAGAAAATGAATATATATATATATATATATAGAAGGCATATATATATATATATATATATATATATATATATATATATACATATATATATAAGAACGTACTTACTGTTTTGTAGGTTTCACTTAAAATGTCATCCTTCTGTTTTAGACAAAAATTGTATTTAATAAATTGGAAAGGTGAAAATTAATTTTTAAAATGGTGTTATCTATATTTTTAAAAACTATTCTCAAAAATAGTTTTAAAAAGCTATGATCCAAGAATCACAAATTTTAAGGATTATGTCATCCTTTAAAGACTCGGGACATTGGAGTGCAGTCTTGACAATAGATATCTTTGGTTACGATGTATCTTTATAAATTAGTTTAATGTGTACTCCATATATTTTAAGTTCGATGAGATACTTTATGATGAATGATATAAACCTTATTTTCCCATACAAAGAGGGAGGTGGGAAGCAAACAAAGTTTTATGAAGAAGGGAATTTATAGCACCATCCCCCATCCACCATATATCCAAGAAAAAAAAAAGAAAGAGAAAATGGTTGTACAAAAAGGAAGAGAAAGGAAAAATCAATCATAAAGACTCCCGCTAATCTTAACGTTTCAATATTTGTGAAATCATGTGTGCTCATTACAAACCATATTTTAGGCTTTCTTATAAAAAAAAAAACAACATCCATATTTCCTTTTGGTAAATATGAAATCTGTCTTTATTCCTATATAGGGATCTATGTAAAGAAGAATATTAGTTTGTCACATGTGATGTAATTTCTATTGAAAATGGTCTTAATTTCCTAATCATATGTAAGAATCGACTTTTAGAAACCAAGAATGAGTTGTATGATTAATTTAATTTTCATTAAAGATTCCACCCCAATGATTATTAACTAAGAATGAGTTATCATTTTAATTTTATTTCATTCTAAAGACGGGCTATTATTGATAATTTAATTTTTTAATATATAATTTTAAAATAAGATGATTGCATGGTAATTGTGACATTAAAAAATGACTGGAGTTGACTGGGTAAGAATATGGTCTTAAAAAAAAACCTCTAGATCTATATAAATATATATTAAAAATAAGATGATTGCAATCACTTTATCTTTTTGTAGTGAAGCATTAAAAAAGGAGGTGGAGATCGAGAATTCAAATGTAAGACCCAGAGAAATTCCAAATTATGGAATAAGGGCAAAATATATTTAATTAAAAAATTAAATTTAACTAAAAATGTAATTATTCTCCCAATTCGGATGTAGTTTTATTTTAGATAATCTCACAGAAAAATCTAGTTAGCAGCAAAATTGACATCTTCTAAGAAGCGGTTGAGTTGCGTATAAAGGCGTGATGGGCACTGGATCTGTAAAATAGTTTGATAAACCAGAAAGATCGTGATATCTCTACCATAAATTGTTGTATGGGTGAAATAATGAAAATGAATGGCCAAGATAGTACCGAATGTTAAAACTGGATAAGAAGGAAATTAATTAAATTAAATGGATTAATGAATAAAGGACAATGAATAGGGGAGGAAGTACAGAGGAATCTGAGGTCCAAATAAAGGCCTTGAGAAATTGAGTCATGGGAATAAGGGTAAAAATCGTAATTTCGATTAAAAGATGAAGTCACAGCTAAAAAAATCCAGTAATTTATTCTCCCAGATCTCGGATATTGGCAGTTTTGCAGTTGGAATGATCCTTGAAAATCCCGGTTGCGTAAAAATTTACGTAATATTAGAGATAGTCGGGTTGACCGTTTTTGAGGGCATCGTGTTTCGGATGCATTAAACGATTTTTTGATGCGACAAAGTCACATATAACAGTACTCATAATGCCATAGTGGTATATGAGTAGAGAATGATGAAAATGAATGGCCGAGATAGTGCCGAATGTTAAAACTGGATAAAGAAGGAAATTAATTAAATTAAATGGATTATTCAGCCAGATAAGGACAATGAATAGTAGTGAGACTCATCCTCCCAAATAATAAAAGAGCAAGCATTGAGAATCGGGGAGGAGATACGAGAGGCGGCTGCGTTTGAGAAATTTTAAGAGAGAGAGAGGACTTCTCTAAAAATACGGACGATCGATCGTCGGTGGTTTTCCCGGAATAAGAAGGAGGGAAGCTGGCTACGCGGAGAGAGTGCGCGTGGACACCGGATTTGTGAGTTTTTGACAAATTTCGAGAGGTAGGGGTTTCTCCCTACTTATATTTTATTCCCTCTTTAAGTACTTTACAAATGTTTGAGTCGAATGAGGCCGTTATGGGCCATTTGATAGGTCACAAAACATGGAACCGAATTGATTGAATTTATTGAAACCAAAATGTGCCTCCAGTGAGCGTGATTGGGCTGTTTGGGTGAAATGACAAAAATTATGAAATAAATCATGCTTTAGTGTGAAAGAATGAGAATGGTCGTGAAACCAGGGTTCTAAAGTGGTCGATGATTTGTGATTTTTTAGGAATATGGGGTTTCACTGACTACGGCTTGATTGTTTTCTCAAAAATATATTTTGTGAAATGTGTTTGGTGAGTGATTTAAATTAAAAGTGCTCGTGTTTGATCAATAGCCCAAGTGAGCTAATTTTGATGTATGAAATGAGAATTTACATGACATGATTGTGTGAATTGTGATTGTTTTTGTAAATATATGCATGTTTATATATTTACATGTAATTATCTTGTATTGGAATTGGCATACATGCATTCCATATGCCTTCAGAACACCCAAGGACTATAGGTGTGCATGAGATGAGTTTAGAACGGTTCGGAGGGTTGTCTAAATATTAATTATGGTGGTCAAATTAAAATATCGATCGTCGGGAGCGTGATTGTGTGCGCGGTGATCCTTGCTCTGATAATATATCAATGTTCGGAAGCGAAGCCCGATTATTATATATACACATGGAGGGTTAAATCACAAATAAATAAATAATATATCAATCGTCGGGCTGACCCAATTGATATATATACATGGAGGGTTGTCCACTAACAAAACAATAATTTTCATCTGAGGAAGCTGGCGAGTTGGATGGAAATCGGTGAGGACTCGGGATGCGAGTTGGTCTGTAGACATTCAAAGTGGGATCATGCATTTGCTTGAAAGGTTGTTTATTTTGGAACATTGCATAGGTGGTGGTAGCCCACTTAAGGCGATTCCGCACTCTTGAGCATTAGCTCTGCAATCGGATATTATTTCTGAGTACAAGGAGCGTCTGCTGAGGGGACGACTAGTCCTAGAGGCGAGGATTAGAAAGAAAGCCACGAGGATTTATTATTTGGTTCACGGATTTACATGTATTAGAACTTTTTAAGTTTGATATATGTTGTATAAGAGTAAAAACATATTAACTCTTGTAACTATTGGGTATATGGTTAGTTTTGTTCTTAGTTGGCATGTATAGTGAGTATTGTTTTTATGTTTAGTGGCAGTTTTAAATCATAAGCCCAATTATATTGAATTTGTTTGGAGCAGGTTCAATCTGGGACTGTATTTAATTGACTCACAGGTATAAATGAGACTGCGCCAGTTTTAAGTGAAAATGTCGAGGTCATCAGGCCTCACGAAGTGTCACGAGTTATTGGTGGTCCACTGGACTTTTCCTCGTTTAAGGTTGTCATCAATCTTAGAATCGGATGGACAAAGTTGGAGCTTATCAATAAATCTCATAGTTCATGAAATCTTGAGTTTGAATAAAATATGAAGATTTTGAATATTGTTGCAAAAATAAGGTCCGTGGGTAGTATTATCAAAAAATGAGGATGGTGCCTTTCTAAGATTGATCTCAAATGTCTGATCCATTATGCACCCTCATCTGAAACACATCAAATGCTCACCTCCAAGCATAACTCATTCACTTCAGTCAACGTTATGAAAAAGAAAATATATATATAAAGATAAATGGGAAACCAATTATTATTTATTCTATATTCTTTCCATGATTTATATATAGATTAATTTATTAATTATGGAATAGCAAAATCTATATTATAATTTTAGTGTATAGTGTATATTAATTATAGATCATTTGGGATGGTTTAATATTAACTGATTTATAAAGCTCATGGTTTTATCTTCTCTCTTTGCTTTGGTAAACCCATTGGTAGCTTCAGTGTTTCCTTATACTCTCTCTATATACTAAGTAAATACATAACACTATAATTTGGGGAATAAAATATTCATCTTGACCTTAGTCATATTTCTATTTGATTTTGCCTACAGATTTATTTGGAGATAAATGACGATGATAATTCCAGGTCTAGTTCAAGTATGTTTTTCTGCAGTTACAAATTGATATGTTTCTTTGTTCAATTAAGTTTGGCATTTTTATATAATAAGTTTGTGGATCTTTTGATTGTTAATCAATTGTTTTTTGGCTTAATAAATGCTCTTGATCTCTTTGAAATAATTCTGTGATGAATATTAGAGCTACTTTAATTGACAAATATAAGTTGTCGAATTTATTTCTATATTTTATGTGTCACACCCGATTCAGTTGAGCCGAATAGGCGGATCGAACCGAGTTGGTCTTGAGACTCAGGCCAGCTGAGACTCTTGCTTGATTTTTTTTTTAAGCCAAATTTTGTGGGGTATGACCCGCATCCTATATGAATCAAATATTATATACATATAAGCGGGTCTATTACAAATAAAAACTTTACTTTTACATTTACAAATCGGGCTTGGAACTACATGTAGGCGCAGACCTTACACAAGTGTGTTTGTGGCTTGTATGCGGATGTTTCTTGATGTCTTCTCTTGCATCTGGATTAAAAACCCGTGCTAAGCTGCACTTATTAGAAACATTTCTTATGCATATACATTGTAAACAATAACAGATATCTCATTCATGCATTTTATATTATGAGCTTATACAGTGCTAACTGTATGAAGCTTACGCTTGTTGGATCTCTAGTAGGAGTTCTGAATCTTATTCTTATGCGAAGGCACTACTTTGTTATCTAACATGTTCATTCAAGACTCCAGTAGGAGTTCTGAACTTATACTCATTCAAAACTTATACTTAGCAATGGAGGCTTATGTTTCGGGACTCAGTGGGATTCTGAGAACTTATATGCTACTCTGGAGTTTACCCTTATTCGGTGCATTAGGTATCATATAGGAATGCAGATAATATCAGATAATAAGACTTATTCTTTATACGGAGGTACTTGTAGAGGTACTAAAACTTATATACTGGTCTTACGGAACTTATCTTGGTATTTCAAATCTTATCTGAGTGTACGGAGACTTATAACATCTTCTGGAGACTTATCTGCGGTCTTACGAACTTGAATAATAACATTTTGGATCTTACCATGTCTTACAGGCATATACTTATCTTCTGGAACCTTCACTGATCTTGCAGACATATATACTTATCTTCTGAGGATCTTGTCCTTGTGCAAGGCATCCGTGGAATTTTAATAAAGTCGAACTAATCATCATCGTATCACATACAAGGTCGGATCAGACGTATGCAGATACATATCAGGTATGGACATTAGTCCATTAGTGAGTCTGGTTATAACGGTCATATACTTATTTTCTGAGTGCGAGGTGCAGGTGGTACTCTGAGAACTTGTATACTTAATTTTAGGATGCAGAGTACCCTTAGGTACTACTGGACTTATACTCGTTTATCGATCACGGAAGGGTACTCGTGGTATCCCGGACTTATACTTATTTCACAGGAACTTGTGCCTTTGCGTCGGATTTTTAGTGGGTGGCATGCGGAACTTATACTTATGTTGCGAGACAGAATTGCCCATGGTGCTACAAAACTTATACTTATGTTAACGTCACGAGTGCCCGTGGGTACTCTGGAACTTATCAAATGCGGGTGCGATGGAGCCTCTGAACAATGGGTTGGGTGCAGTGGGTGTACCACGTAATTTGTCGGATCTGGGGTACTTGGGTGCTCACAGACTTAATGAAATGTCTGAGAGTGCCCATGGTATTCTGAACTTGTCGAATACAGGGAGTTAATCATAGCGAGACTTATTCGAATGGGGTTATCGAATGCAGTACGTAGGTACTCTGAACACTGTTAGAATCTTGGATCTGAAAATTGCTGAGGATATCGAGAGAAGGACTTATTCGGATCTGGGAGTAAGTAGTTACTACAAGACTTATTGAATGCGGGAGTACCGAAGTAGGTACTGCAGACAATCGGATACAAGAGTACCCTTAGGTACTACGGGACTTATCTGAGATATTAGATCTTATATATTGCTTTATTGAGGTCTTATACATAATTGTTTGACCACTAGGCCCGATGTCTGATGAGTAGGGGACCCCAGCTGTAAGTACACGAAGACACTATCTGATCTGGAAGTCTTGAGTAGCATTAGTCGAAAACGATTGCCATGGCACTAATGGAAACGAGAGTCGTGGTAGCACTTGAGACGGGAGATGGCACTGTCGAGCAGGTCTTAGGTAGCACTGTCGGAAATGTAGAAGTACTAATCGAGTGGAACCTTTAAATCAGAATCTAGAAGTACTAATCGGGAGTGTCGGAGCACTAATCGAAGTGCAGTACTAGTCAGGTTGCTGAGTCTGAAACCTGCGGGTCTGAAGTACTATTCGGAACGGTAGTCTTGTGTCATTTAATAACTAGTCTTAGGTGGTTTTACTATCTATAACAGGCGCTCATATAGCCCCTGGGTGTTCATGATAGATAGTCCTTCATATCTCGACATTGGGTATGATGCGTGTCTGTAATCGCACCTTATTCATGGATTCTTATTCTTCTATGAATCTACTTTACTTGAAGTTGGAATCCTCCAATCGGATCATATATAGCGAAGTTATGGCATTTCATGTATGAATATTTAGTTTGCAAAGACAGTTTGAGATCTCCCATTTTCAGGTCTTAACTGTATTTAGACCTATCTCTTTGAACTCTTTTTTAAGCTAGGTGCTAAGGGTTCTATTCAACTGGAATCTATGATCGGAACAGAAACTTCGAGTTACGTCGAGAAACAACCAGGATTTACTCTATGTCAAGTGATGAGAATTTTTTCTTGCCCCATGAGTGAATTTTAGGCCTGATTCAGAATTTGACGATGCCTACCTCTTCAAGTTTTGTTTCTCTTGAAGTCTATTTTACGTAGCCACTTGAATCACTCAAATCGGGATGAAATGAAATTCTTATTGAAAATACAAAGAAGCGATGAAATAGAACTTAGGAACATGTTTGTCTGAATTTTATCTAAACTTAATACTGATTCAACCAGTAAAAATGACCAGAATCGACTTATTTGATTTCAACCCAAGATTAATGCCGGTGAAGACACCAAGATCTGATTCTTTCAGCTTTGGTGTCAGTTCATCATGTAACTTCTATGATTCACTAATACATCAAATGACTTGAGTTTAATCACAAAACAACTCCCTTGTTTGTGTGATTGTTGTTTTGGACATCAGAAACATAATAATAAAAATCTTGATTGAAAAGTAAAGAAAAGCATTCTGGGTCCATGAATTTCTTCACATCATGTAATTTGATGATTCCAAGTTTCTTTACATCAGTGGGTTTACTCTGCAGCCACAAACAATTGAAGAGGAGAAGCAATATAACTTTTGCTTTTTAAAGCCTAGACAAGGAGAACTAATCTCAATACTGACCACAAATCTAATATGCCAGTTCTGAGCAAGGCATACCTGATTTTGAAGCTCTCCTCTTTACCTTCTTCCTTCTCTCTTCCTCTTCTTGCTCTTACTCTTTGCTCCTCTACGGTTTACTTTAGACGACATAAGACCGAAATGACTTATTTGGTTTTAATTCCTTTTGTTAAATTAACTTTCTCATTATTAAATAACCTCTTCTTTTAATTATTACCAATTATAACCTTCAATTTCTATATTGTCTCTAATTGTTTCTAATTTCCATATCCATTTGCATAATGACCATTGTACCTTAGTTTATACCACAAATTTGGTTTATAGCTTTCATTTCCTACTTTGATGCTAGAATCTTCTAGTAGCAACTTTGTTTTTCTGCCACCCTACGATGTATATTATTGAACTCCTCCTCAGATGGGGTGTTTACAATTTAATTTGAGTTTTTACTTGATTTGGAAGCTTAAGTTGGAAATGAAATATGTGAAAAATTTTATTATGTTCTATTTTAAAATCTGACACCTAATGTGTTTCCTGTCTCTTAGTGTGAGCCTTAGTTTTTCATATTTTTTTTTTTTCAAATTAACAACCAATCATGAAGTTGAACTTTGACTACAATCATGAATATATGTCTGTGGCTAAATGACCATAAAATTCATCTACATTTGATTTAAAAATTCAATTTCATACTTCAAATTCTAAACCTTTTTTTATAACATTTTTAGACATCTTAAGAAGTTGTATGATTTTTGTGTGATTTTATAAGACTTCTAAGTTAGATTTAAAAATCATTTTTATGATAGTATGATACATATATTCTAGACTAACTATAGTTATTTGTATAAATTAAATTTTTGAGACGTCATTAATTACTTTGACATGTATCATAATATGGGACACATAATTGATTATTTATAGTTTTCATGATTAAGATTAACTAGATATTTTTAAGGATTTAATTTGGCAATACATATCTATCTTGCTACAACCTATGTAAATATTGTGTAGAATTGTGTTTAATTTTGAATTTACTCACATTTTGGCCACGTGTATCTAATATAAGCCTGCCATTGATCGTGTTTGGAAAATTTCTGGTTACCCACATTCAGCCTGAATATTATTTTATGGTTGACACGTTGTTTGAGCTTCACGATTTGTCTGCTTTGGACCACTATGAATGTCTTTACCCAAATTGTGATTTAATTGTAACTTTGTTATATTGTTTGACACTAGTTCTGTAATATAAATACATAAAAAAGAATGGTTTATAAATTCTTGACTAAATTCAATCTAGGTTTTTTTTTGAGATTTATTTTAGGACCTATTCTGCTATGTTTTGAACCTTTGTAGTATTTTTGTAAATTTAAAATAATTGAGTCTTTCTTAATTTTGAGAATTTGTTTAACATAACTTTATATATATGAACATATAAAGATCATTTTCTAAACTCATTAGGTCATTTGGTCATACCATTTGATAGTTTTTAACATCAGTTCACATAATTTTATTAATTCATATTTCAAATTTTAAGGTATATTAAGAACATATAATTTCAAAGTACAAAATTAATGATTTTAAATTCAGAGTATCTTAAATTTCTAATTAAACTAACTATAATTTTAAATTTATGTTTCTAAGTGAATTTTCCCATTTTGAAATTCAGTCTATAAATCCCAAATTTAAAATTTTTCTATTTCTAATTTTTGAAATTCAAATGTCTAATTAAAATTTTAAAATTCGATTTCTCGACACACAGAGATGTTTGGGAGTGATCTTCAACTACTCGTGAAATTTCTAAATTGGATTCTTAATTTTAAATCCAATTCCAAAATCTCAATTAAATTCTCAAACTTCAAATTCATTTCAAATTTCAATTCAAAATTTCTAAACTTTAATTTTAAAATTCGATTTAAAATCTGAGTTTTTATAAAATGAAGCAATATTAAATATAGATTCAACATAAAAATGGAATCTTGTGAGTTAATTTTATGTAACATATAAATAATTGGATGTGTGGCCCGACATCTCATGTGTTCTTTAACAAATAATTTGACTTATGGGTTATAACCTATTTTAATTGGATAATATTATATATTGTTATTATTAAGTGTGATTTTATTATTAAGCTCTCTGATTAAATCTCAAAGATTTTACATTTGTTCCTTCAATTTTGTTCCTTGTTAATTATGGATTTATTAGTAGTATCTATAGTGTTATTGATTATGAGTTTTATCAATTTGATTAATGAAGCCATTTTATGAGCTAAAAATGATTATTTAGGCTCACTACAGTACCTTCAACATGATATATGTATAAATTTAATTTAGTTTTGACTGATTTCTTATTAAGTCTACATTTTAAGTTTTTTCTGTTTGTTCCTTACAAAACAAAACAAAGACTCTATAAATCTTTTGATGGTTCTTTTCAAAACAACGAGTCTCTCTTTTAGAGCACATCGTGTGAAAATCATGGGTGATTCACTTTGTGAATATTTGAAAAACCTATGTTTTTTTTTTTTTTTAAATGAGTGTTTTACTTTATAAACTTTGAAGTGGATTATTATTATTATAATTAATAAAAACTAAATATAAGGGGACAACATGCTCTCATGGGCTATGACATAAAAAATGAGGGGATTTGAGCTGCCTTTTAAAAATCAAATCTCAATATCTAGTTAGTAACTTACTCATTTAATCTAAATACTGTAACTTTCGTTTTCCACATCAAGGAGTCACCTACATTGTGAAGAAAGAAAAAAAGTGTAAAGATCAATTAATAATTATTTATTCTATAAGACACTTTACTTAATTCATATCTCAAGCAATGATTGTAATTGGTGAGGACTTTAACATTTAATTTGTTATTTTCCTTACAAGTGTTATGAAAATTTATAGATATATATCATCATTTTTGTATTTTAAAAATTAAATATATTTTTATATAGGTGAAATAGTTGAGGTAATTTAATTTTAATGATGATGTGATGTGACAATGTGGTGTATTATGTTGAAATTATTCTGAATTCTTTGTGAATTAAAATCACAACTCAGTTGAGAGGATTAGTTTAGTCGTCATTTTTTATATGAGAATGGATTTGGATGTAGTATAGTTAAAATTTTGGACAGTAAAACCCACGGATGAGTCAAAATTTACGACTAAAAAACATCTTTTAAATTTTGAAACAAGAGGTGCCTACTAATTAATGAAGAAAAGCGGAAACAGGTAGCGTTCATAACAAGCTTTCCGACTGCATAGTCTAGTAAAATGGACGTGACATGTACTAGATTTAGTTCTATCGAAATTCAATTACAGTGAATGTTTGGATTTTCAGCCAAATAAATACCATTCGGGACTGGTTATGTGTATCCATCATCCGTTTTTATCCATTCCCTTGTCCCGTTGAGTATTCAAATAGTAAACATATAATAAAGGTTGGGAGCGCATGTGATGATTGTAACAGGAACCATCTTTGTCTCCATCGGGATCACCAAATTTGAACAACACACCTTATAGCATTACTTTGTATCAAAGTGGGACTTGGCAGCCTCAACATATATTTAAGATCAATTTGAATCCATTCCAGAAAGAAATCAATCGTCCATATCAAAATTGATTGAATACATATGATTGAGGTTGCTGCACAGCACCCAAAGGTGCACCAAAGACACCTTAACATTCTTGGCATAACATACATCCCAGAATTAAAATGCCATATGTGAAAAAACAAAAAGACTGGGTGGGTTCTTTCAAAAAAAAAATAAAAAAGTGTACATGGGGCTGCTTTTCCAAGAATCAAATCTCAATAATAGATTATATTGTACTCGTCTAATTACACTTAAATCTCACATAATAGGCATCTTGTTGATTATAGCCAAAAAAGCATCAATGAATTTTTATTCAAATAATTCTTTTGAGATTGCATTTTTAAAGGCTTTGAGTACCAAACATAATCTAAATGGTGCAAACTAAAGTTATCTATCCTAATCTATTCAATTTTACCCTTTCTCTTAAACGTAATTACATTATTATATTGTTCGTTTATAATAAACAAAACCTTATTTCTAAAATTGATTTAAAAGAATATTATAAATATTTAATTAAAATTTAAAATAAATATAAGATTCAAATTAAATAAAATGAACCATAAATATTTTAATTAATTCAATAAAAATAAATATAAATATTTTGAATTAATAATTTCAATAGTTGTGAACTTTTTGGGTTACAAATGTTAATAAATTTTAAAAAATTTGGTTCTTATAATGAAAAATATTTACATTTGACAAAATACATTAATATTCATATCAAATAAACATTTTTATTTTAAATTTATATTTTAAATTATTCAAAAATGATTTATAGTTTTTAATTTTATTAATAATATTTTATTTATATTTATTTTTAAAATAATTAAAAGTTAATAAAATTATTTGTAGGCCTAATAAAGTATTAATTAATATAAAGTAAAAATTTTATTTTAAATAAACATTTTAAAGTATTTACATAAAATGTAGTTTAAAGTTTTGTATTTTTCATTCAAAATAACATGGGTTTTTATTTTTGATTACAAAACTCAAGCCAAAATGAGCTTTGCGGGGGAAGAACAGTGCGGTGGGGAAGACAGGGACGGTGGGGCGCGAAATTTGAGAGGAAGAACTGTTGTCGGACGGGGAGTGGGAGAAGAGATCGCCAGCAGAGGGAGGAGAGATGGTCCCTGACGAGGGAAGATCGCAAACGGGGCGGGGGGGGAGAAAGAGATCGCTTAGTGGGGGAAGAGATCGCAGGAGGCGTGAGGCAGATGACGGTGAGCGAAGCGATGACGGCTTAGCGAGGCTCAGACTTACGGCAAATAGGTTGGCACCACTGCTATTTCTCTTATGTGACTCCAGTTTGTCTGATTTCCTCAGATCGCCATCGTTCCATTTTTAAGTGATTTAGAATTTTTTGTTCTGTTGTTAGGAGAAATGAAATGGTTCACGGTTGATTTTTTGTCGGGGAATAAAATTATTTTCTATGCAGTTTGATTGTTGTAATTTTACGGTTCATGGTTCCTGGGTGTTTTCAATTTGGCTCCCAGCGTGCCCTGATGATGGGTTTTAGGCGAGTTTCTTGATGGCTTGTTGATCGACCATATACTGCAATTTGGGCGATCTCACTGTTCCCACGCCAAATTTTGGCTCTGGGTTTCTGATGGCATTCTTTGTTCCTTTTTGAGTTGCATCCACAAATAGCTTTATTGAGTTTTGGTATTCTTGTGGATATAACTCATTCCAACGAGGTCAAAATATATCAAGAGAAAAAAATGTAAAGATGAATGAAACCAATTATTTATTCTATATTTCTTTGCATGATTATATCTCAACTATGTCGTCTTTGATTATGGAATAAAAATAATCATATTATAATTATAATTATATGAGCTATTCATATTAATGTATGTCATTTATGAGATATTAATTTAACACAGTTCAGCAGATCAATGGTTCTATCTTCTCTCTTGCTTTGATCAAAGCTCATTAGACTAAAACCTAATTATTTCCTTATGCTTTTTATATATAAGTAAATAGAGTTATAGAAGTTAATAAGGGTTTGATAGAACACTCTTTGAGGAGAAGGTCATCTTCAATCCTAGCCATATTTCTCTTTGATCTTGCCCCTTTACAAATTTCTTTGGAGATAAATAACAATCAATAATTCCGGATCTGTTCCAGATATGTTTTTCTATACACTACAAATTGATGTACTTCTTTATTCAATAAAGTTTATTATTTTTATGTCTAGTTTATGGGTTTTTTTTAATAATTGTTTGGGAAGCAATAAATGCTCTTGATGCAAGACCGAAAATTCAATTACGGAAAATTAAGTAATTGGTGAAATCAGAAATTTATTCTCTAGATCTCGGATGACAGCAGTTCCATAGTTGGAATGGTCTCGCAAATCTAGCTAACATCGAATTTAGTCAATTTCGAGACGGTCGAGGATTGACCGTTTTCCAAGGTATCGCGTTGGGTCTTGGTAAACGACATGTGATCTATGACCACATGTCGCACCATAACGTCTTCGTATTTGTATGTTAGTAGTGAAAAATGATGAAATGGACGGTTTAGATATGATTGCAAGTGGCACAAAAATCTAGAGGAAAGAATGAAGATGTCGTTTATAGCTTTTAAATGATATTAAGTGAATCTCTTAATGGTGATCATCTCCTCAATTGAAATAGCCAAACATTGGAAGAAGTAGATGCAGTAGCCGATTTTGAGAGTTTTGGTGAGAAAACGTCAACTTCTCTCTCTAAGATTTGTGGCTGATCGGGCTGAGTGAAAATCCTTCGAGCGAGGAAGCTATTACTACCTTGAGAGAGAGACCTTGGCGTGGACACCGGATTTGAGGAGTTTGAACAAACTCCGTTAGGTAGGGGTTATCCTACTTGGGTTTTACATTTTATTTAAGTGTTTTATGATGTTTCGGTTTAGTTGAGGCCTTGAGCATTGTTTAGTAAATTGGCACCGGGGCCAAGGTATTAAATTTTGAGCCATTGAATGGTCCACGGATGTATTAGAGATGGTGTGGAGCTATTGGTTTGTGATTTATCATTTAGATGTATTTTGATGTATAAAAATTTGAAATGGCCATGAGTTTGAGTTCCTTAAGCGGTGGAATCGATGTTGGATAGTGGCTTGTGAGCAGTAAACAGGGTTTCTTGTTCCATATGAATAGTGTTCACAGAATTAATTTTGTGAAGAAATTGTGTATGGTTGAGTAATTCAAATTGAATTGCTGTGTTTATTAAATTAACCCATGTGAGCTAATTTTGGTGTAATGTGATGTGCATAACATGCTTTGTGTAATTTAAATTATGTAAATATATGCATGATGATATATTTGCATGTGTTGTATATATATTGTGTGAAATGAACAATCATTTCATATGTATTTGGGGTAACTGAGAAATTAGGTGAGTGCATGACATGAAAAATTAAAGAAAAAGCAGCGTTTTGAAAATTTCACGGGATGAATTTCAGGAGAATGGGGTTGGAAGCGGTCCAGCAGATCATTTCGGATGAGGACCATATTCATTTCGGAGGTTCTCCAGCACATTCTCGAGAGGGTAGTCTCACATATTTTTAAGTGCCGGTGGTATAGTTTCGAAAACAGCAATTGTTTGAAAAGATGTTTTCTCGACACCTGGCTTAGGCAAGTGTGAGAGTGGTGAAGGTTTCCCGGGCTGAGGTTGGTCATTTAGACATTCAAGTAGGATCACCCAATTTGCTTGTATAAGACCAGAAAATTCAGAGCTACAGGCTTAAGCATAATCGTAATTTTGGATTTCTGAAATTAAAATTTGACAAAAAAATGGTAATTTATTCTCCAAATCCTCGAATAATAAACGGATTACCTGGATTGGAATAGTCTCAAAAATCTGGGCATTAAAATTTCGTAATATTAAGAGACGATCAGAAATTTTAGTTTTTGAGGCATCCTAGTTTGGTCTTGTAACGTTTCTGATCAGCCAAAAGTCCACATATAACAAATACTCGTATTGCTATAAGTGGTATGGTAAATGATGAAAATGGAAGAAACGAAATGATCATCAGAATATCAAATACGGAAATGAAGGAATGGAATGAACCATTTTGAAATTGATTTAAGTTAGAAAAGGACAAAACTTTGAATAGTGCTTCTTCTCCTACATTTTAAAGAACAAACGTGAATTTGGGAGGAGGATTCAATTAATGAAATTTTGTTTTAGAGAGAGAAAGCAGACTTCTCTCTAGAATCGTGAAGATCAGTTGTGTGGCGGTCTTCAAGGCTAGGGAGGAGAAGCGCTCTACGGAGAGGGCAGTGGGTCTGCGGTTAGGGAGTTCCTCAAACTCAGGGGTGGGGTTTCTCCATACTTGAGTTTTATTCAGTTTAAGTATTTTACAGAATGTTTGAGTTGAATGAGGCCGTGAAGGGTGGATTTTGATTGTGGTGCAAGAAACTTGGGATAGAGTGTTAGAAATTTTTTGGGTTTTCTTACTGCATCAGACACGGTCTAGAAAATGTGGTGAATTAAATATGTTTGGATTTTATTAATGTCCATTCATGTAAATCATGTGTTAGTTTGATTGAGACCGGAGAATGGCGGTGAAATTGATTTCCTGAGTGGCTTAGGTGTGTGTGATTTGTCGGGAACAATATGGCCCGGGGTTTCTTTGTTCAACAAGAATAGTGTTCACAAAATATTTTGTGAAAATGTGTAGTTGAGTAATTAGTCGAATTGCTCTGTTTGATGATTAGCCCAGTAGGCTAATTTTTGATGTGATGAAATGTATAATTATAACATGATTGTGTGATTTGAATTATGCGAGGTATATTCATGTGTTTATATATTGCATGTGATTAAATTTATTGGAGCGGCATCACACGCATTCCATATACCTTGGAACACCCTAGGATGATAAAAGTGAGTGCATGAGATGAGTCTAAGGAAAAAAGTTTGAAAATTTAGTAAAAACATATTAATTATCGGAGGTAGTCCAAATTTAAAATATCGATCGTCGGAGCGGCTGATTGATATTCATCGGGAAGATTTAGTCCTGGAAACAAATAATATATCAATCGTCAGACTGCCCAATTCAGTATATATACATCGGAGGATTGTCCACAAATAAACAAAATAATAACTTTCATGAGCTTGGCGAGTGTGATGGAAGTCGGTGAGGACTGGGATCCAGGTTGGTCATGTAGACATTAATTGGGATCGTCTGTTGCGAATATTATTTAAATTGAACATTCGTTATAACTTGATGGTGAGTAGCCCATGGGCGATTCTCCTACGAGCATTAGCTCACCGAGTCAGTGGTTCCCCTTTTTACAGTGCGGGGGAGCGTGAGAGGCGGCTCAGATCTGAAATTTGAGTTTAGAAGAAAAGCTTGGATTGGCTTTGGTTGTGGTGTATACATGTATTAAGAATCTTAGAATTTTAATATGTGTGTTGCAGAAGTGATTACCTCTTGTAACTATTGGATATAGTTGTGACTCTATGATTAAGTATATATTGAAATCTTGTTTATGCATTGTTAGTGGTAGGTATTATTGGATATCATATTGCATATATTGGACTGTTTGGAGACGGTAAGTAAGGTTTATACAAGTGTTGTATTTAGGTAGAGCTCCGGTACAAAGGAGACTCTCACAGTGATTTTCGTGAAAAATGTCGGGTCTGGGCATTGTAGTAGTGGGTTGACGGGCGGTCAACGGACCCCGAGGTTTTGGGCGTCCTGGCAGATAATGATTACTTTGGAGCATTGCATATGCTGCAAGGTGGAGAGTAACCAGCAGGGTGATTCCCTCTTGGCGATATTCGCTCTGTCGGGGATATTATTTTTTGGTCTGGGGCGCTCGAGAAGACGACTCTTCTTAGAGACTGATTTTAAAGAAAGTCGGGTTATGGCTTTGGTTTTAGTTGGATACATGTATTAGAATGTTTTTAAACTTTTAATATATGTTGTATAAGAGTAAATTATTAACTCTTGAAGCGCTGGTACTATGATTGATTATTTGGATGAGCATTGGTATAAGGGCCCAAGTGGCCATTTGTACTCATATTGGATTATGCTGGATTGTTTGGGACAGGTTTGTATATGGGTAGAGCTTTCCGTAAAAGGAAACTCTGCCCGATTTTCGTGAGAGATGTCGGGTCACCCCAGAGCATTGAAGTGTTGCGGGTTGGGTAGTGGTAGGACCGGGTTTTGGGGCGTCACGGCAGTATGGAAACTTAGGTAAACAATTACCTAGGAAGCTTGGGTTTGGGTATCCATAAGTTTAGTCTTGATACCAGCTTCATAGCTTGGTATCAAAGCCTAGGTATACAGCTACCTAGGGCTTGAGGGGATTTGAGTTTAGGCCATAGTCTTTGAGGTGTAAGAACATCACCACTAGGTGTGGTTCGATGTTGAGTTTAGGTATGAGATTACCTAGGAAATCATGGGACAAAACTAGGACACTGCATGCATGTGTTTTGTGTATTTTGTGTGATTTGATAAATTTGTTGTGTGAAAATATGCATAACATGAATTATGTGTTGTTATTGTTTGTGTGCTTAGTGATTAGCACATAGGAAAAACATGATGTGTTGGGAAATTTTTTATAAGTTTTACGAAGTGTGTGTAAAAGCGGAACCAGAAGGAGAAATAAAATAGTTTGAATAAATTTATTTGGTTTAATAAGATAATAAACTAAAATGCTAATAATTTTGGGTTGACACTAGGTTTAGTGTTGGATCAAGAGGTTTTAGGAGATTTTAGACAAAATGTCCAAACTTAAATGAAAAAAAAATGAGGTGAAGAAAATAATTTTCTAAGGTTTTACAGTGTGTAAAACTGAAGAAAATTGATTAAATTAAATTTTTATAAATTTATTTGAGTATTCTGGAAAATGAAAGAAAAAAAAAATAGATATGTATTTTTAGTGTCTTCCAGTGGCTGGAAGAAATGAAAAAAAAAAAAAGGATATAAATTTTTTTGGTGTTTTCCGGTTCGTAACAGATGAAAAAAAAATATGTGTATATGTTTTGGGTGATTTTCCATCGACTTAAAGAAAGGAAAAAAAAATTATGCAAAGGAGGCCGAAAGCGGTTGGGCCTGCACTTGGCGTATCCGCAATGTCTTGACATTGTATTGTGACACGACAGGTTTTGGGAGGCTTGTTGGCTAGGAAATTGTATTGCAACTTGGGGCAGTTGGTTGTTGGAAATAGTGTTGCAATACAAGGGATTGTATTGTGACAAAAGAGCAAGGGTTGGCTGTTGGAAGAATTGTATGGCAATAGGAGGCTTGGTGGGTTGGATTGTATTGCAGGACACCAAGGTGTATTACCCAATATAGAGCATTGATAAGTGGAAAATTGTATTGCAATATAGAGGTGTGCGGGAAAAGTGTATTCACGAAATACTTGTATTGTATTGTGACTTGAAGAAATTGTTTTGTATTGCAATACATGGTGTAGTAGCTGGCTAAGAAGGGACTTAGAGTGAGAATTTGTATTGCAATATAATTATTGTATTGCAACCGTGCGTCTGATGTCGGTGAAACGATGTCGGGTGAACCGGTAATCGGTGAAACGATAAATGAATCAGCTATGAACAGTAAATTTCGAAATTTTTTTTAAAAAAAAAAATAAATAAATAAAATGAGACAAAATTT
This sequence comes from Tetrastigma voinierianum, assembly GCA_016808115.1. NCBI lineage: Eukaryota > Viridiplantae > Streptophyta > Magnoliopsida > Vitales > Vitaceae > Tetrastigma > Tetrastigma voinierianum. The sequence goes on from JAEQBH010001586.1 coordinate 54,874, forward strand.
TGAAAAAAATGGAATTTTCTAAAATAATTTTTTTTGTGAATAAAATTGATTTGGCATGTCTAGATGGTGTCGCACATTGCATTTAATACGGGCGTAGAATGCTTGTATATTCGATTGTATGAATGGTGTATCGAGACTATCATTATGCCTTAGAATGCGCATTGTATTAACGCCATGAAACTATATAGATGGCTAGTCGAGGGCGAGGGAGCGTGAGGGCGTCCATGAGGAGTGCTGGTCGAGCACCACCGGTGTTATTTGATCAGTGGGCCTTTGTAGAGTTTGTAGGTATTGCGGTGCTATAGCACAGAGTTGGTGTAGCGGGTGAGTCGGGGAGGTCCTAGTAGCCTCCTAGGGTTTAGGACGCATCATCCTTCCAACATTCACGGGGAGGAGATGCGTGGTGGCGGACCGTTTGGTTCATCGGATCGAAAGTGTTAGGGCTATAGAGATTACCTCCCGGCTACCGAGTTAGACCTTAGTTGTGTTCTGGCTAGAGGCGGGGCCCCGAGTATGGTGATAAGGCGAGGACCTCTAGAGACCTAGAGCGATGACATGGACGAGTTCAGGGAGCTATTCATGGGTAAAGTATTTTTTGAGATCTTGCGAGACATCGCGAAGGCTCGGGGAGTTCTAGAAGTGACGGGGATGATGACATGATGGAGTGTGGCTAGATTCCACGGAGGCTGCTAGTTTTCTTCGATGATTCACGTGGCCACGGACATGGCTAAAGTCAGGAGATTCGAGAATGGGTTGAGATTTGTCCATTCGGGGTAGGATTGTGGACCGCTACGGGACATAAACTCCATGGTTGGGCGACCCGACCATAGAGAGATCGAGGATGCTCGGGCACTTTCGGGATGCGGGTGTTAGTAGCGGAGGGAGATTAGCCTTCTTCTGAACCGAGGAAGAGCGAAGACTACACTTCACCACAGTTCGGGACCGGGGCTAGGATTGGGTATCCCCAGTCCAGCGAGGCGAGATGATATGTTGCCCGTCGACGGTGGGCATGTGAGGCGGGATTGCCCCTGACCAGGGGATCGGGATCTTAGGGCGGTATGATCCCGATTCGTTCGCGGGAAGCCAGAAGTGCAAAAGTGCGCGGCCAGGCATCTGAAGCGGCCGGATATGTAAGTGCGTTCTACTCTTAAGCATTGACTAGAGTAGTTAGATTGGTGCATCATGTTCATTCATTAATGCATCTGTGGCAGCCAGTGGGCTTGAGGTTCGAGGCCTTTAGAAGCCGGATAGATGTTCTTCCCTAGGGTGCTAGGGTGAGAGTTATTTGTCGGTGAGATTGAAGTGAGATCTCTCAGGGTTGCTCATGGTGGACCCCCGGGATTGGGTGTCGCAGTATGGCATCATTGCGTTCGTGTGCACGGTAACATCGCGTTGAGTCGGGTGTGGGTGCACGGTATGGTCATTCACCACTCTTGGTGAGTGTGGGCTGGGTTTGTCTTTGGGACTATGTCCAATGAAGACTCATAGTTCAAATCAGGAAATGAAGAGTAAGTAATGTGTGTTAGGCCCGAAAGAAGGAGCCGTTAATCCCTAAGATTTAGAAACACAGGTCGAGTGTGAAGGAGACCAGTGGTGGTATCCCCGAAAGGTCCTATGTGGGTGTAGGGCAGGGAGATATCCTAGAGGCCCCCTGCGTGTTGGTGTAAGAGACCGGGAGATATCCGGATTTGTGTTGGTGTAAGAGACCGGGGAGAGATCTGAATTTTGTGTGGGTGTAAGAGACCCGTGGAACATAGAAATTTACGTGTGGGTGTACTAAGAGACCGGAGTGGAATGTCAAGAAATTTCTGTGTGAATGTAAGGGCTTGTAGTGTGGTGAAGAGTTATGTTGAGATGAAACACACGGTCAAGTTATCACATAGACTTAGAGTTGAGTGATAGGAGTCGGGAGTGACTCGAGATGAAAACACACGGTCAGGTTATCACGTAGACTTAGAGTTGAGTGATAGGAGTCGGGAGTGACTCGAGATTTGGATACCCCTTTGGAAATTGCATTGGGTGTTGTTGAGCCGACAAGGGCTCAGTAAATGGATGTCATTCATGACATGGACTAGATTAATGAGTCCGTTGGATTGTCGATGTGGTGACCTTGGGAAGGTCAGCGTTTATAGACCAAGCAGGGATTGTGTAGGGTTACGTGTTGTATGGATTATATACAGGTGTTAGAGGACATGCTGCGAGCATGCGTCCTTGATCATAAGGGGATGTTGGGGGCATTTGCCCTTTCTAGTGGAATGCTTTATAACAATGGTTGTCGGGCGAGGTATACGAATGGCACCATATGAGGCATTATGGGAGGAGCCATGTAGATCACCGTTATGTTGGACCGAGGGTGGAGAGAGGAGGCTCCGTCACGGGTCTGATGGGCAGAAATTCGATTTACGGAAAAATCGCCAATCGTAATTTCGGTTAAAAATATGAAATTTAGTCTCTAGATCTCGGATGACGAAACGGATTTCACCGTTGGAATCGTCTCGTGAAATCTAGCTAGCACGTAAAATTTTGTAGAATTCCAAGACAGTAGGAATTTACACGTTCTTCGAGGCATCGCGGTTCGGTTGCCGTAAAACGATTTTCGATGCGACGAAAGTCACATATAACACGTACTCATGTGCCATAAGTGGCATGAGTAGAGAAACGATGAAAATGGACGGCTGAGTTAGTGCCGAATGTCAAAACTGAAAAAAGAAGGATATAATTGGTATTAATGGAATTGTTTTAAGTTAGAAAATGCCAAAATAAGGAATAGGGTCTCTTCTCCAAATTGAAAAAGAGGCAAAAACGGGCTGGAACAGGGGGTAGCTGCAGAAACGGAAAAATGGAGGTTTTAGAGAGAGAAGGGCCTCCTTCTCTTTAGAATATCTAGCAATCCGACCGTCGACAGTCTTCGGGACGAGAAGGAAAGCTACTCTACGCGGAGAGGCCTACTCGTGGGTACCGGATTTGAGGAGTTTTGAAAAACTCCATGAGGTAGGGGTTTCTCCCTACTTGGGTTTTACACTTTGTTTAAGTGTATTTACAATGTTTTAGTTGATTGAGGTCGTGAGTGGCCGTTTGATCGGTCCCAAATCTTGAGACCGAATTGTTGAGAATTTTGGGAGAGGGTTTGTACAGTCCACGAACTGTTTGGTTATTTTGTGTGATCAATTATGCATAAATTCATGATTTGGTGTGTATGAGGCCGGGTTTAGAGCCGTTTAGTGGATTCAAATTGGGTAAATGAAAAATTTATGGAACCAAATGGGATGGTAGTGACGATTGTGCGTCTTGTGGGGCTGTTTAAGTGTTAGATTGTATAAATTGTGTAACAAATTGTATTGTGATATGCATAGGGCCCGAAAATGGCACGTGAGCCGAGTTCTAGTGACTTAGATGATTGATGATTCTTGGGAAATAGTAACCGGGTTCACTATTCCGAGAATAGTGTTCACAAAATAATTTTTGTGAAAATAATGTGTTGGTTGAGTAATTCAATCGAGTTGCTTTCGTGGCTGATCGTGTTAACCACGTGAGCTAATTTTGATGTAATTGATGGTGAAATTACATGACATGTTTAATGTGATTTAAATTATGTGAATATATGCATGATTATATATTTTTGCATGTTTATAAAATTTTATGGAACTAGCATCATGCATTTCCCATATACCAGGCACCACAGAGCGATGGAATGAGTGCACAATTGATTCTTGAGAGAATGGTTCCGGAGGGTTGACTAAATAGCCAAAATTATCGGAGGTAGTCCATACTAAAAATATCAATCGTTGGAGGCAGTGATTGATATGCCAGTTAGTCCATAAATGATATCAATCGTCGGAGACGGCCCAATTAATATATCCATTGGAGGGTTGTCCACAAATAAACATAATAATTCTCATACGAGGCTTAGGCGAGTGTGAGGGAGTCAGTGAGGACTCGGGGTATGTGATGGTCAGTTAGACATTCAAGTAGGATCACGTATTTGCTTGAATGTGTGTTTACTTTGGAGCATTGCATATGCACTTAGGTGGAGAGTAGCAGCCGGCAGGGTGAGATTCCACTCGCAGGCAGTAGCTCACCACTGTCGGGGATACTATTTGGTCACGAGGGCGTGCGAGGGGCGACGTCTGGGGCGAGTTTTAAAAGGAAGTAGGAATGTGGCTGATGGTTTTCATGTATTAGAATTGTTTTAATTTGCTCTATGTTGTGAAATAAAAACAATTGAACTTTGGAAACTATTGGATATAGTTGGATATATATAAATATATATATATATATATTAATGAGTAGTGTTGTATTAGACTGGCCAATTTGTTTTGTACTGGGGATATTGATGTTTGAGGCAGCGGGTTATATACGGGTTTGTATTTGGGTAGAGCTCCGTCTGAAAGGAGGCTCGACCGATTTTATGAAAAATGTCGGGTTACGAGCATTCCGCGCGACATTCTTCGGGTTGACGATTAGTCAGCGGATCGGGATTGCAGGCGTCATGACTTGGTATCAGGGTGGAGTATCTGTGAATACAAGACTCGGGTTTAGGTAGCCGTATCGGCCGTGGTTTGATGTTAGTTTAGGTATGAGATTACCCTGAATCCACGGGAATGGGAACCTTTGCATGCATGGTGCACGATGTGTGATTGCGTCAGCCCTTAACATGAGGTTGTATGTTATGTGAATGATGTTTATAACATGGTTTGTGATATGTTATGATGTTTGGGTGCTTAGGTGATTAGCACTTATTATGTTGGAAAACAAATCTTAGGAGTTCTGATTAGTAATGGCTTTGAGTAAATAAATTGTAGTAAATTTATTTGGTTTATTGGATGACAAAATATAATTTTTAATAAAAATTTTAAGGTGTTAGAATATTTTGAGAGTTTTACGGTGAGTAAAGCTGGAAAGAGAACTAAATGAAATAAATTATATTTCAATTTATTTGGTTTGTAGGATAAATGAGATTTTAATAAAATTTTAAGGTTGAACCTTTAGGTTTAGTGTTGGATCAAGAGGTTTAGGAATTTTAGATAAAATGTCCAAAGTTAAGAGAAAAAAAAATGAGGTGAAGAAAATAATTTTATAAGGTTTTACGATTAATGTAAAAGCCCAAGAAAATTGATTAAAATAAGTGCAGAAAATTTTGTTTGAGTATTGAAATGAAAAAAAAAAAATAGGTATATCTATATCTGTTTTTGTATGCTAGTGTAGAAAAATGAAAAAAAAAAAAAACATGGATATGTTTTTGGGTGTTTCCAATAGCTAGAAAAAAAAACGAAAAACGAAAATTTTTTTTTAAATATTTAATTAAATAAAATAAAATCAAATAAAATTAGACAAAATTTTCGAAAAATAAAATTTTCAAAAAAATGAAATTTTTGTTGATAAAAATGTTTTAAATGTATAATTGATTGCCTTGTATTGCACAGCAAATGCAAGGACGATGTATACCAGCGATTTATGTGTATGAATAGTGTCTCGAGTACGTGTTATGCCTTAGGGAATCTTGTATTGAAAATTAACTTGCCATTGAGTTTGTATAGATGACTAGTCGAGGATGAGGGCGTAGAGAGGGCGTCAGAGGTGGCAGTCGAGACACCACCGGTGTTTGATCAGCGAGGCTTTCTTGAGAATTGTAGGTATTACGTTTCTTGTCGCATAGGCTGGTATAGCCGGGTGGAGCAAGAGGTCTAGTAACCTTGAGTTAGGCGCATCATCCTCAGAGCATTCATAGGGAGGAGATCAGGTAATTGCGAGACCATTGGTTTATGCAGATCGAGAGGTGTTAGAGGCTATGGAGATTACCTCTGACACTACCAGGATTATACTAGCTGCGTTCCAGCTAGAGAATGAGGCCCAAGTATGGTGGAAATGAGCAAGGACCTCTTGAGACCTTAGAGGAGCCTTTGTATGTGAGTTCTCCCCTAGGGATTATGGCGAGGATAGGAATGATATGTCGAGGTTGCGAGTTGGAGATCTCGGGGACTCTACTCATAGTGGACCTGAGGATCATGGACATGTTAGAGTTCGATGTCATCCTGGGGATGGATTGTCGGCGGCTTACCGGGGTTGTTATCGGTGTGAGCGTGGGAGGATTGCAGCCATACGCGGGACGGTACTTGTGTGGTATTTCGGGGGCCAGACATGACATTTTGCCCCGGACGATTATCTGAGTCAGTGTTAGGGGACGGAGTTAGGCGGGTTGGCTGCAGGCCTTGCCACCAGAGGGACCGGGGCACAGATCTACCTCGGTGGTGTGCGAATATGTGGATGTTTTCGGATGAGCTACGGACGGCCTACCTCCACCGGTGGTAGACCCCGATATTGAGTTACCACGGTACTTCACCCATTTCTATATGACTCCATAGGATGACGCCCGGGTTGAGTTGCAGGAACTCAGTCATTTACGGGAGTGCTGGATAAGGGTTCATTAGACCGAGCACTTCACCATGGGGCGCTCCGGTTCTATTTGCGAAGAAGAAGGACAAGACCCTTCAACTGTGCATTGACTACAGACAGTTGAGCAGGGTTACGATCAAGAATCGGTACCCATTGCCGAGGATTGACGATTTGTTTGATCAGTTGAGAGGAGCGCGAGTCTACTCCAAGATAGACCTTCGCACTGGTTACCATCGATGGGGGTTAGGGAGACGGATATCCTAAGATAGCATTTAGGACCAGCGTTATGGGCACTTTGAGTTTCTGGTGATGCCCTTTGGATTGGCCAGTGCGCCGGCCGTTCATGGACCTCATGCATAGGGTGTTCCAACCTTATCTAGATCAGTTTGTCGTAGTCTTCGTGGATGACATCTTGATCTAATCCCAGTCAAAGTGAGAGCATGAGTATCACTTGAGGATTGTTTTACAATTGTTAAGAGACCATCGGTATCACGCTAAGTTCGTTAAGTCTGAGGGTTTTGGCTTCTTGAGGTGAGATTTTTTGGGACACGTGAATTATCGACATCGGGAGTGTTAGTCGCTAGAAGGTTGAGTAGTGATGAGTTGGGAGAGACCGAATGTCAATCTTCGAGACATGTAGTCTCTTGGGATTGGCTGGGTATTACAGGAGATTCGAGAATGGGCTGAAGTTATCCATTCGGGGCAGGATGTAGGACTTCGCCTACGGGACATGGACTCCATGGTTGGGATGACCCTGACCATAGAGAGAGAGAGATCGAGGATACTGGGCGCTCGAGATGCAGTGTTAGTAGCGAGGAGGATCGACCTTAACTTCTAGTTCGGGAAGAGGTGAAGACCACCGCTTCTACCTGAGTTTCAAGACCCGGGGCCGAGATTGGTATGTGAGGCGGGATTACCCCGAGACGGGGATCCCGGGACTTTGGGGCCGGCGCCGGTCCCGATTAAGCTGTAGAGACGGGAAGTATAAGGTTCATTCCTCCGCACCTGAAATGCAGATTCGAGGGAACCCGGTTCGGTTTCGAGTCTTTATCTGAGGCACTTCGAGCCGCAGAGATAGGCCGGAGGGGCGAGTGTGGGTTGAAGTCAGGGACAGATCAGAGTTGCGCAGCGGAGGCGTGGTGGACCTTAGGGTGGTAGACATATTGGTTGTTGATGTCAAGCTTGACATGGATGAGTTGACAATCATCGGGTTGTCACACCCGACACAGCTTTGGATTTGGGCTTAGAGGTTAAGGCCTTTAGAGAAGCCAGGTATAGTTGTTCTTCCCTAGGATGTAGGGTGAGAGTCGATCTGATAGGTCGGGATTATGAGTGGGAGATCTCTGAGATTCTGCTCATGGTAGACCCCGGGATTAGGTGTCACAGTATGGCATTATTGCGTTCGTGTGCACGGTAACATCGCGTCGAGTCGGATGTGGGTGCACGGTACAGTCATTCACCACTCTTGTTAAGTGTGGGGTGAGTTTGTCTTTAGGACTACATCTAATGAAGACTCATAGTTCGATTCAGGAAATGTAAGAGGCTCGAAGTGTCAGCCGAAGAGTTATGTTAATCGAGATGAAAACCGCAGCGGTCGGGTTATCAGCAGACTTAGAGTTGTAGAATTCGGGAGTGACTCGATATTTGGATACCCCTTTAGCGATTGCATTGGGTGTTGTTAGGCCGTGGGGCTCGAGTATGAATGTCATACATGACATGGACTAGGTTGACGAGTTCATTGGATTGTCAACTTAATTGTGATATAGGAAAGTCAGATTTACACCGCAGTAAGAGTTGTGTAGGGTTACACGTTATGTGGATTATATACAGGTGTTAAAGGACACGCTGCGAGCATACGTCTTGGGTCATAAGGGTAGAGGAGCACTTGCCCTTAGTGGAATTCGCCTACAACAATAGTTATCAGGCGGGTATACAAATAGCACCATATGAGGCATTGTATGGGAGGCCATGTAGGTCACCGTTACGTTGAACCGAGATGGAAGAGAGCTCCATCACAGATCCTGATTTGATTAGAGATACCTTCGAGAAGGTAAGCTTGATACGACAGCGTCTTCTCATGGCTCAGAGCCGGCAGAAGAGTTATCTTTGATATCGTGGCGTCGACCCTTAGGATTCGAGGTTGGGGATCTGTCTTGAAGGTGATGCCCCAGAATTGGTCGAGGTTCGGCTGGCGCGGGAAGCTATCGGCGAGGTTTATTAGGCCTTTCGGGAGGATACTCGAGAGGGTAGGCCTTGTTGTGTGCTGGTTGGTGTTGTCGCCCGGCGCAGCGGGTGTCCACGAGGTATTTCACGTCTCATGCTCAGTATACTCGGATCCTAGCTCGTGGTGGATTGAGGACGAGATTGAGTTGACATGATGGGACCCTTGAGGAGACCGGTATGTATTTTTCGGATGGTCGTGATCGGGTTTGCGGCCTTGAGACCGTGGGGCTAGTGAGGAGTGCTATGGCGGCACGGTGGGTGGAGGTCAGCGTGGGAGGCGCGGGACACGATGCGGGCCACCTACCCCTTCTTGTTTAGGGATGAAGGTACGTGGTTTAGTCGTTTAAGATTTGAATGACTGTTTACATGCATGGTAGAGTGTACATTGCATATGCATGTTAATGATTGTAATTGTCTAGAATTTTGGGACGAAATTCCTTTTAAGGAGGGGAGAATGTAAGACCCAAGAAATTCCAATTTTTGGAAAAAAGGCAAAATCGTAATTTCGGTTAAAAATCCAAAATTTATTCCCTAGATCTCAGATGATGAAATGGATTTCACCGTTGGAATTGTCTCGTGAAATCTAGCTAGCACGTAAAATTTAGTAAATTAAAGACGATTGGAATTTACGTTTTTGAACATCGCGGTTTGGAGTCTGTCAAAAGCGATTTTGATGCGTGAAAGTCACATATAACACGTACTCATGTGCTATAAGTGGCATGAGTAGAGAAACGATTAAAATGGGCGGCCGAATTAGTGCCAAATGTCAAAACTGGAAAAAGAAGGACATAATTGGTATTAATGGAATTGTTTTAAGTTAGAAAATGCCAAAATAAGGAATAGGGTCTCTTCTCCAAATTGAAAAAGAAGAGAGGCAAACGGGCTGGAGTGGGGGTATTTGCGAAACGGAAAATGGAGGTTTTAAAAGAAGGACCTCCTTCTCTCTAGAATATCGAGCAAATCAGCGATCGGCAGTCTTCGGATGAGAAGAAAGGCACTCTGTGGAGAGCTACGTGGGTGGGATTTGAGGAGTTTTGACAAACTCCAAGGAAGTGGGGTTTCTTCCACACTTGGGTTTTACTTTTGTTTAAGTGTTTACAATGTTTTAGTTGATTGAGGTCGTAGTGGCGTTTGATGGAGTCCCAAATCTTGGGGCCAGGGTGATAATTTTTGAGAGGTTTATCTGAGTCCGCAGACATTTGGTTATTTGTGTGATCAATTATGCATAAATTCATGATTTGGTGTGAGTCGGAGTTTAGGCAGTTTGATCGATTCAGAGGTGGTATCAAAATGAAAATTTATGGAGACAAATGGGATAGCGTATTGATGTGAGTACATTTGGGGTATTAATTATATAAATTGTGCTTAACAAATTGTATTGTATGATATCATAGGAGCTGGAAATGGCCGTGGAAGCGAGTTCACTAAGTGAACTGATGATTGTGATTTGCAGGGAATAGTAACCGGGGGTTTCACTATTCCCGAGAATAGTGTTAAAAAAAATAATTTTTTTGAAATAATGTGTTTGGTCGAGTGATTCAAGTTAAATTGCTCGTGTTTGATCATTAGCCCACGTGACTAATTTTGATGTAATTGATGGTGAGAATTACATGACATGTTTATGTGATTTAAATTATGTGAATATATATGCATGATTATATATTTGCATGTTTTATAAAATTTTAATGGGCCGACATCATCATTTCCATATGCAACACAGGAGCACCACTAGAAGCAGTAGAATGAGTGCACATGAGGTGATTCTTGAGAGAATGGTTTCGGAGGGTTGACTAAATAATAAAAATTATCGGAGGGTAGTCCATACTAAAAATATCAATGGGTTGGAACGACCCGATTGTCTTACATTGGAGGCGTAGTCCGCAAATAATATCAATGTCGGAGATGGCGATTGATATGGCATGGGAGGGTTGTCCTGAATAAACATAATAATTCTCATACGAGGCTTAGGCGAGTGTGAGGGAGTCGGTGAGGACTTGGGGTATGTGATGGTCAGTTAGACATTCAAGTAGGATCACGCATTTGCTTGAATGTGTGTTTACTTTAGAGCATTGCATATGCACTTAGGTGGAGAAGTAGCCCGGCAGGGTGATTCAGCATTGAGCATTAGCTCATACTGTGGGGATACTATTTCGCGGTACGAGGGGGCGTGCGCGAGGGACGGCTTGTCCTGGGAGGCGGGTTTTAGAGACGGGAATGTGGCTTTGATGGTTACATATTATAATTGTTTTTAATTTTAATATGTTGTATAAAGAGTAAAACGATTGAACTTTGAAAATTATTGGATATAGTTGGATATATATATATTGATGAGTAGTGTTGTATTGGGCCCAAGCGGCTGTTTGTACTCATGATATTGATGTTTGAGACAGGTTATATACAGATTTTGTATTTGGGTAGAGCTCCCCGTACAAAGGAGACTCTGCCCGATTTTTGTGAAAAATGTCGGGTTGCAGGCATTCCGCAGTAAACCGCGGGTTGATGGGTGATCAACGGACCCGGGTTTTAAGGGCGTCACGATGCGATTAGAGACACCTCCGAGAAGGTGAACTTGATACGACAGCGTCTTCTCACGACTCGGGCGTGAAGAGCTATGCGAGACGTCTGTCGATATGGGTTGAAGTTTGGAGTCCACGTCTTGCAGAAGGTGATGCGCAGAGTGGTTAGGTTCGTGACGAGGAAGTTATCGTCGAGGTTTATTGGGCCTTTCGAGATACTTGAGAGGATAGGCACTGTTGCGTACTAGTTGGCATTACTGTCCAGCATGTCAGGTATCCACGAGGTATTTGACGTCTTCATGCTCCGGATGTATACTCCAGATCCAGCTCATGTGGTGGATTGAGACCCGGATTGAGTTGGCGGCGTTGGACCTTCGAGGAGGGACAAGTGTGTATATTGGATAGTCATGATCAGGTTTTGCAACGCAAGACCCTGAGGCTAGTGAGGGTGCTCTGGCGGCACTATAGAGTGGAGGAGTCAATGTGGGAGCGTGAGAACACGATGCGGGCCACCTATCCCTTCTTGTTTAGGGATGAAGGTACGTAGTTTAGTCGTTTAATATGTAAATGACAAGTTTACATGCATGGTGTAGTTCACGTTGCATATGCATGTGTGTGATTGAGATTGTCCAGAATTTCGGGACGAAATTCCTTTTAAGGAGGGGAGAATGTAAGACCCGAGAAAATTCCAATTTTTGGAAAAAGGGCAAAATAAAATTTCGGTAAAATCAAAAGTTTATTCTTTGAATCTCGGGTATTGGCGGTTTCATAGATTTGGAATGTCTCGTAAATCAGCCCCAACATGTCGAATTGTTGAATTAAAGACGGTCGGGATTGACACGTTTTTCGAGGCATAGCGTTTCTAGTGCCATAAAATGACATGTGAAGTGACAAAAGTCACCTATAACATGTACTCATGTTGTTTATGTTGCATGAGTAGAGAAATGATGGAAATTGACGGTCTATGTGACCTTGAGCGAAGTCCGTTGACTACCATTGACCAGCGGAATACCGTGAATGTCGGGTGACCGACATTTTCATAAAATCAGGTGAGTCTCCTTTGTGCGGGGGCTGCGGAAATACAAAAACTAGTATAAACCTGCATTCACACGTCCCAATCCTTGATATACGCAATATATATATCCAATCGCCACTTGGGCGTGATTGTACTCGACACAATATGTATCAGACTATGTGTAGTTTCAGAGTTAATATTTTTACTCTTAAACAATACATATATTAAGATTAGAAATTCTAATACGTATGCGAAGTCATCAAAGCCCTGATCCCGGCTTTTCTTCTAAACTCTACGCCTCTAGGGCGAGCCATCTCCTTGCGCTCCTTGTACTGTGAAAGGGGATCCCACGGCGGAGTGAGCTAAAGCTCGATTAGGAGAATCGCCTAAGTGGGCTACTCACCACCTAAGTGCGATTACAATGCAATTTAAACATTCAAGCAAATGCATGGTCCTAGCGAGATGATGTCTGCGCATATTGACTTCCGGATCCAGGAGTCCTCACTGAGCTCTCTCACTCAAGCCTAAGCCTTGTAGGAATTATTGATTTATTAATTGGACAACCCTCGATGTATATATATCAATTGGAGCCTTCAGACGATTGATTATATTATTTAATTGTGTGACCCTCGATGAATATCAATTGGGCCGCTCAGAAACGATTGATATTTTTAGTTTGTTTGTGGACTACCTCAGATGAATAAATGTCGAAACTGATGCATTTCCAGAAGCAGTTGATATATATTAATTTAGTTTGAATTTCTTATAGATTATTAACATTTTAGACTACCCTCGAACCTTGTTTCTAAAACTCATCATGCACTAACTCTATATTCTAGGATGTTCAGTGCATATGGGAGAGATCTTATGTATGCCCAGTTCAATTCGATCCCCAATCACATGCAAATATATAAACATGAATATACTGCGCATAAAAATTAAATCACACAAACATGTTATGTAATTATCATTTCAAACATCAAAATTAGCTCACATAGGCTAATGATCACACCTGAGCAATTTAATTTAAATCACTTTCGGCGAGCCACGTATTTTCCACGAAAATATATTTCAAAACATTATTAGAATAGTGAAACCCTCGTTTACTATTCTCGGAAAATTAACTGTGATTCTTTCGGTGAACCGAAATCCATGACCATTCGACTGATGCATATAAACAACCATTTAATACACAAGTTAAACCAACCCACTCCCCGAACAGCCCCTAGCGGTAGTAAGGCCGATCCGAGCTGCTCCGTTCTTCTTCCAAAAATTCTAACACTTGGTCCTATGTTTTGAAAGCCCGATCAGCGGCCATTCGGCCTTTGTAATATAATACATGATTTAAAGCAACATTGACACCTGAGCAACCCACTGATTTTCTGGGCAGTCACGGTATCGAAAAGCCCCGAGCAATTTCCTGGTCGGTCCCATGTTTTTGGGGCCAGATCAAAATAGCCCCTCACGGCCTCAAACTAACGATACCAGCCGAAAAACCCTTAAAAATAGGAATAAAACAGTAGGGAGAAAATCCAACCTCTTGGGACTGTCCAAAACTAAATCCGAGTCCACACGTGGCTGCTCCGTGTAGAAGCGTTTTCCCTTGCGCTCGTCGAAATCCAACGGTCCGATTGCCCGGGATCTTAGAGAGAAGGAGGACTTTCTCACTCTAAAACCCCCATTTCCGTTTGCTGCCCGCCACTGCATCTTCTCCTCCTTCATTTCACGATTTGGCCTTTGCTTTTGTGTTGGAGAAGACCGTCCCGCGTTAGCGATTTTTGTTTTGTGCCGTTTAATCAGATTTCTTGGAGTAATTCACTTCTTTCTCCGGTTTTGACATTGGCTCTATCTGGCCATTCATTTTCATCATTTATCTACTCATCTACGCATAGTGCGTGATCGCGTGCAATGTGACTTTGTCGCATGAAAATTCGTTCGGCACGGCGTGATGCCTCGAGAAAAGCGTGCCGTCCGTCTCGACAAATTCGCGAGGAAATTTCGTCTTGTAACTAGATTTGGCGAGACAATTCAGCCAGTGCCAATCCAGTTTAAGTAAATACGAGATCTAGGAATTAATTAGGACACTAGCGTAATTATAATTTTGTAATCAAAATTACGATTTTGCCCTTATTCCAGAAATTGAAATTTCTCGGGTTTTACAGTCTAGATAGTGCCAAGTGGCAAAAATCTAGAGGAAAGGACAAAGATGTCATTTTATAACTTTTAAATGATAATAAGACGAAATACCAAATAGTAGTCATCTCTCGTTGAAATGAGAAGCGAAGCGTGGGAGAAAAATTAGATCACGATGGCGATTTTAGGAAGTTTTAGTGAGAGAACATCAACATCTCTAGATTTGCTGAGCGATCCGACCGTGAAATCCTTTGGGAGCAGAAGGAAAGTTGTTCTCACAGCGGAGAGAGGCGTAGCGTGGGCGGGATTGAGGGGTTCCGTGAGCTTAGTGAGGTAGGGGTTTTATCCTACTTGGGTTTTACACTTTATTTAAGTGTTTTATAATGTTTCGGTTTGGTTGAGGCCTTGAAAGGCCGTTTGATCGGTTCCAAAACTTGGGACAGTTATTAGAGGCCACAGGCCATTGGGTATCACGGTGTGTGTGTGAATGGTGTGAAATTTGTTGGTTTTGTGATTATCTTATTAAATCATGTATTTTGATGTGTATAAGGCTGGAAATGGCCATGAGTTTCGAGTTTCACTAAGTGGAATCGATGTTGGATAGTGGCCATGAGCAGATAAACGGTGTTTCACATTCCGTGGGCCGTGTTAATTAATTTGTGAAATTGTGTATGGTTATGAGTAATTCAAATTGAATTGCTCGTGTTTGATAAATTAACCTATGTGAGCTAATTTTGTGTAATGTATTGAGAAATTGCACTAACATGCTTTGTGTAATTAAATTATGTAAATATATGCATGATATATTTGCATGTGTTGTCAATATATATATATTGTGTGTGAAATGGCATGTCATTTAAGCATGCCTTTGAGGTAGTATAGAAATCGGTGAGTGCATGACATGAAAAATTGAAAGAAAAGCAGCGTTTTTAAAAGGAACTCAGGATGAATTTCGGAGGAATAGAAGTTGGGAAGAGTCAGCGAATCATTTCGGATGAGGACCATGGCTGGAAGGTTCTCGACACACATTCGCCTCGGAGAAGTAGTCCAGTATTTTGCAGATACTTGGTAGTATAGTTTGGAAACAATAAGATTGTTTTTGAAAAGATGTTTTCTCATCATGGCTTAGCGAGTGTGAGAGTCAGGTGAGGACTCGGGACATGGGTTAGTCATTTAGACATTCAAATACAGGATCACAGATTTACTTGAATGTGTGTTTACTGGAGCATTGCATATGTATTTAGGTGGAGTAACCAGCTTGGGGTGATTCCACTCTTTGGCGATAGCTCACTACCGTCGAGGGATATTATTTTCCAGTACGAGTAAACGAAAAGCTGGCTCCTTCTTAGAGACGATTTTGAAGAAAGCCGGGTTGTGACTTCGGTTTTAGTTGGATACATGTATTAGAATGTTTTTAAACTTTTAATATATGTTGTATAAGAGTAAATTATTAACTCTTGAAACTATGGTATATAGTTGAGATTATTTGGATGAGCATTGGTATAAGGGCCCAAGTGGCCATTTGTACTCATATTGGATTATGTTGGATTGTTTGGGACATGTTTGTATATGGGTGAGGCTCTCAGGTACCGGGACTACGCCGATTTTAAATGAGAGATGTCAGTCACCGACATTGTGGAGTGTTTCCGCGGGTTGGCGGGGTAGTCGACGACCGAGTTTTTGGGGTGTCACACTTGATCTCACAAATTAATTCAGGAATGGGTATCAAAGCTACTTTAATTGACAATGAAGCTATCAAATTTGTTTTTCTACAATTCAGTAGCGGGTCATTCACCCTTCCTGCTATAGGTGGCAACAAATATTTCATCACGTTCATTGATGATCATTCTCATTATGGTTTTATTGAACTTATTCGTGAGAAGTCTTATTATTTTGAGACCTTTTCAAAGCAAAAGTTGAGCTCCAACAAAGGAAGAATATCAAAGTTGTTCATTTTGACATATGTGGTGAGTATTATGGTAGATATGATGAGATGGGACGTAACTTGGACCATTTGCGAAATATCTTCAGGAATGTGGCATTAATTCTCAATATACAATGTTTAGTACTCCTCAACAGAATGGGATTGAGGAGAGATGGAATCACACACTTCTTGATATAGTGCGATGTATGCTTATTAATTCCTAACTACCTGTGTGAAACCCCATAAAATCCAAGATTTTGGATAAAGGGTAAAATTGTAATTTCGATAAAAACCCGGAATTTTTCTAGATCTCGGATGACAAATGGACTGTCTAAGATTGAACTCGTCTACGTAAAATTGCTACCACGTTGAATTTGATTGAATTGAGATGGTGAGTTCCACGTTCTTGACGTGGAGTGTCGGATGACACATGGCAAAGTAAGAAGATGCCACATGGCACCTCAAGAGAGTGACACTTGGCACTAAAGTAATAGCTCTGATGGCCATGTGTGGAAAGGAATCATAGCTCCTGATAAACCCTTGAGTGCATGATATTAAATTCAAGGAGTTAAGAAATAAAAGAAAAAAGAATGGAAAATTAGAGAGCCACCACATGTGAGACTTGAAATGAGAAATTGCCTCCCTTTGACTCATACGTTTAATAATGATTGAGGGAGAAAATGGTAAATGAGAAGAGAAAATGAAGAGAGAGGTGAGATAAAGAGCTGAGAAAAGAAATGAGAAGAAAATGAAAAGGAAGGGAGAAGAAGGAAGGAGGAAAAAGAGGGAAGCAGTTCTTAGAGAGAAAGAAAAGGGAGGAAAAGGAGAAAGGAGGAAGGAAAAGGAAGATTTTCACGGGTTTGGAGGCGATCGACGTTGGAGCAGTTAAGTACTAAAGTTGGTGCACTTGAATTAGGATCGATGTGGACACCAAAAAGTTGGGTTAGACAAGCTCAAGAGTAGGATATTTTCCTACTTGGTTTATTTTAACTGGGTTTATAATGGTAAGGGTTGCTTGTGGGAGGCCATGAGAGGCCATGGAAATTAGTTCCTAACCTCGGGACTATGGGGTATGGATTTCATGACCGGTTTCCCGGACTGTGGGAGTTAGGGTTTTAATTAGAAATTGAAAGTTTCTAGGTGTTGTGGTTTGTTATTGTGATAATAATGCTTGGGACCGGATTGGTTCATGTTTGTGAAGGGACGGTGAAGTGCCCTGTTGAATGGTCCTAATTTTGAGACCTAGTTGTGTGTTATGGCTTGCTTAAATAACATGCAGTGTGTGAAATTGTGATGTCGATGCATGTTATTTGATGTATTAACGTGGTTTGCATGGAGGTCGATTATATGTATAAATTATAATTTTTCCATGGTATGTAAATGTTTCATGTAGTGCTCATTCATGCATGTAACATGAGGAAAATGCATTGGCATCATGCATTTCATATGCACGGTCACATCGCGTCGAGGTCGGGTGTGGGTCACGGGAGGTAAGGTTATTTACGGTGTTGGTGAATGGAGTCGTGAACTCGGGAAAAATGGGACAAAGTCAGCGGAGATTGCGAGTGTGTCAGTGATCAAAATGATAAATTGCACATGTTTTTGGGCGGAGCAAGTTAGGTAGATCCCCGGGTAGAAGTCCCATTCCACGGTTAGACATGAATCCCGGCGGTAGCAAGTTCGTGAAAATGTTGAAAGGCGTGCGGCGTCTGCGGTGTAAACCCGAATCCGTGGCCTGAAAAGAGGAAAAGAATTTTGTGTTTAAAATTGGAGGGTCTCCAATGGTTTCGTCATGGTGTATGACTGGTTTTATTCACACTTGACATTCCAGATGTGAGGGAGTCGGTTGGGACTCAGGTCGTGGGCACGAGGGGTTGCATCTCATGCATGATATAAACATTTTATATAATAATGAATAATTGTATGGAATGTGATTGCTAGTTTATATATGTCATTGCATATGCATTTTAGGTGGGGAGTGACCCTTGTAGGAAAACTTTCTACTGAGCTTTGCTCACCGTCATCGGACCCCAGCTGAGTGCGGGGAACATCAGAGCGACACTTTCGGTAAGAGGTGACTTTTGAGAAGAAAGCCGAAATGTGGCTTTGAGTAAATACTTTTGTACTTATGTATAAATCTTTTTGTAAAATTTTGGGCTAGAGACCCATTTTTTGTATAAATTGTAAATGAATAATCTTTTGTATAAAATTTATACTTGGGTTGTATGGATGTGCGGGCCCTACTGGGCCATTTTTGCACATGTATGGGTCTCATGACATGAGACATGTAAATTTCCGCGGAGTTGTGGGTGAGTCGTGTGAGGCCAGCACGATTTGGGGCGTCATGAGCTTTGATTTATTATGAAGGTGAAAGATTTGAAAACGGCGGTTTATAATGCAGACCAAGTGCCTAGTAATTAATATAGGTGAGAAATGGGTGGGTGGCCCCGAATGGATAAACCCATTAGGGTTCTTGAGGCGAAATGAATTCGACTGATTCGACTGACTTCTGTCGGATCATTTTGCTAGCCCAGTCGACCTTATGCGGGCCGTGGGCCAAAATGAGGGTCTGACATTAAAATATTAAAATTAATAATAAATAATAATTTTACAAATTTTATATTTTGTAAAATAAAGTTTCTTTGAAATATTTATCGTTTATTCTTATATTCTTAAAATATTATATAAAATAAATTATTATTATGGCCTTAAAAGAAAGCCAAGGTCTGTCGACAATAAATCGACCATTGGAAACTTGTGAATATTGGGTGTCTAGATATTACCTGTAAATCTCATGTGTGAGACTCATTCCTTCTGTTAATTCATAAATATACGAGAATTACCTTGCCTGTCAATGGAAATCCAAAGCACAACACTCTTACATATTTATTAAAATTCATATTTCAAAATTTTAAAATTATATTCTCCAAACCTCCAATTTCAAAAATTACAAAATTAATTATTTTAAAATTCAAGTGTCCAAATTTCTAAATTCAAATTATCAACTTCTCAATTTTTCAATTTCTCATATTCTAAAATTCAATTTTTCAATTTTAAAATTCAGGTCCTCCAAATCCCAAATTTAAAAAATTCAAGTTCTAAATTTTCATTTCTCAATTTTTAAAATTCAAATGTCCAAATTTCAAAATTCAAAATTCCGATTTCTCATTTTCTAAAATTCAATTTTGAAATTCAAGTCTTCCAACTCTCAAATTTATAAAATTCAAGTTCTTAATTTCAAAATCCAATTCCCAAAATCTCAATTCCAAAATTTCAAACTTCCTATTTTTAAAACTTCAATTTCAAATCAGTTTTCAAAAATTACAAACACATAATTAATTCTATAGGTCATATAAAATGGAATCTTGTGGAGTTAATTTGTGTAACATATAAATGAGCTTGGGTGTGGCTCGACATCTCATGTGTTTTTTTAACAAATAATTTGACTTCTGATCTATAACCAATTTTTTTAATTGAATGTTAATATTATATATTGTTGTATCGAACTAACATGATTTTTTTTATAATTAGCGCTCTTGATTCATTTGTCAAATTACACATTTATTCCCTTTAATTTTTGTGCTATTCTTAAGCTATGATTTATTGGTATACGTAATTAATTTATTGATTATCATGATTCATAATCGGTGTAGAGACCCAACTTTAGAAGCTAAAATGGGTGTGTTCTATTCTGTCCTTGGTGGTAACATGACACCAATTTGACTTGGTTTCCTCCCAATTTCGCGTTTTCTTATCGAGAATCGCATTTAAGGTTTTTCTTCATTACATTTCCCTTTTAAATAAAAACAAAATAAGTGGCGACTCCAAACCTTTTTAGATGGTTCTTTTTAAAGCCAACGAGTCTCACCCCAGGAAATGCATCGTGGCAATGCAGTCACATTTACTTTTGTGAATATTTTAAAAAGAAGCCTACACATGTATTTTTTTTTTAAAAGAATTATTTTTACTTTAAATTCTGGAGTATGGATTATTCATTATTATAATTATTAAAACAAATATAAGGGGACAACAGGCTCTCATGGGCTATGGCTTATAAAAAAATGAGGATGTGGCTGTCTTTTCCAAGAATCAAATCTCAATAATAGATTCCATTATTTGCCACTCATCTAATCACATGCGTCTCACCCCATGCACAACTCATTCCACGCTCAAGAGTCACCTCTGTGTGAAGAAGAAAAAAAAAAAGTGTAAAGATCAATTAAACCAATTATTTATTCTTATAATTTTTCATGATGATATCTCAATAATATTGATTATGGAAGGTGAGACTTTGCCTATTTAAATTTTATCGACACACCTTACAAGGGCACAAAATTTATATATCATATTTTTCTTATTTTAAAATTTAAAATATATTTTATATAAAAATAGATAATAAGAACCCTCACTTTAACAAACGACGCCAGCTCGACTCGATAACAATCAGACATGCTAAGTAGAAGACACCGCTTCGCTACCATTCCACTCAGATGAAAGATACGTGGGCCATCCCGACTCAGATGAGGACTAATTTGGGGATGACATAATTTAAAATTTTGTCAGGTAAAGCTCGATGAGTCACCTACGACAGCATCTTTAAGATTTTGAGCGCGAGGTACCGCCAAATTAAATAGAAGAAAAGCGGAAACAGGTCATTCATTAGCTTTCATTTCATAGTCCATTAAAAATGGACGACGTGACATGTACTAGATTTAGTTCTATCGAAATTCAATTCCAGCAGATGTTGATTTTTCCAGCCAAATAAAATACTGGCCAAGTTGGTCCATCAATATCCTACCATCTGTTTTACCACCCTTGTCTGCTGAAGTAAATTAGCAATCAAAACATATAATAAAGGCTGAGAGGGCATATGTATGTCGACGATTGTAACGGAACCATCTGTTCCATCAGGGATCACGCCAAGTTTGAACAAAAAGCACGCTATAGCATTAACTAGTGTCAAAGTGGGGCCGGCAGCCTCAACATATATATATGTGATCGAATTTGAATTCATTCCCAATCAATCGTCCATCACTGATTGATAATATATGGTGGGTTACGCTGAAAACTGGCAAATTTTAAGAACACAAACAACATTCTTACATAGTATACTCAAATTAAAATACTGATTATGAAAACAAAAGAGTAGGTGGGGTCCCTTTTCAAAAAATAAAACAAAAAATGTAGATAATGCTCAGAATCAAAATTTCATAGAAGCATTGTACTCATCTAATTACATGGCTCTCCCATGCACTAACTCTATTCCGTACACTTCAAGAGCAGACAACAAGAAGAAAAACTAAGTAAGATGAATGAAACAAATTTATTTATTCTAGAATTTTCTTATATGATTTATATCCCAACCATATTGTCTGATTATGGAACAAGAATGAATCTATATTATAATTTTAATTATACAATTATTTATATTAATTGCTAATTACTATTAATATTTAATCATTGGCGTCATTGCTATATTTTCTTTGTTTTATCAGTCATTGCACTAAAGTTCAATGGTCTTCGCTGTATAAAGAACAGTTATGTTAATAAGGTTTAACACTTTTTGGAGAGAAGGTACAGTCCACTAACTTAACCATATTTGATCTTGCCATTTTAAGCGTATTTCTTTGGAGATAAACCTGATAGTCACACTTTGATTCATATTAAGATGACGCTGCCATACACCATAAATTGATATACTTCGTCTAATAAAGATTATTTGTGGAATACGCTTATTAGTTTTACGTTAATCAATTGTTTTGGGGCTTAATAAATGTTTGACTTCGTGTGCAATTCAGCAAATGCATCGTTTACTTAATTGACAATGAAGCCATCAAATTTGTTTTTCTACAATTCATAGTGGGCCATTCAACCCTCCTGCTATAGGTGGCCACAAATATTTCATATCACGTCATTAATGACTCATTATATTATGTTGAATATCAGAGTCCGATTATTTTGAAAACCTTTCAAAGTAAAAGCGAGCTCCAACAAAGGAAGAATATCAAAGTTGTTCATTCAACATGGAAGGAAAATATATAGAGGCGACTTACGACGCAACCCCCGACCATTTGGCAAATGTCTTCAGGAATGTGGGCAATGACTAATATATACGTTTAGTACCCTCAACATAATGTGGATTGAGAGAAGAATCACATACTTCTGATAGTGATACTATTGAATCTTAATTACCGATGTATTATGCATGATCGGAAATCGTAACTGATATTTTGCCAACCAAGTGCCTAGTAATTAATATAGTAGAAATGGGTTTGCCCGCCTTAATGTGCCAAGTTCATTAAATTTTGCGAAAATATCGCCTAATTTAGCCAACTTTATTTGGATCCTGCTGCTGAACATCCACTTTATGCGGGTCAGGGGTCAATGAGTTTGATATTAAAATATTAAAATTAATAATGAATAACAATTTTACAAATTTTATATTTTGTAAAAGAAAGTTTTGAATATTTATTTACTTACTTATGATTTTAAAATATTATATAAATAAATATTATCATATCGCCAACCCAAATTTTTCGATAACCCGTCAACAATGAACATGTGAATATTGGGTGTCTCGATATTACACCTCACAATGCCTATGCCAGACTCATTCTACCATTTAACAGAATGATATAAGAATTTACCTTATACAATCCGCAGAAGAGTCCGGAGCACAACACTCTTACATATGGTACAAAATATACATCTATTAGAACCTGCAGTGTTTCAACATGCAAAATGTGATATGATGAAACCATCACCTCGTATACATATACAAAACATCGTTATTAGCCACCCAGTCTGCTTCAGATCCTGCTTTCAAGAGCGCTGGTTCGCTTCATACAGATCAGATTTGGCGGTCTTCAAATGGATTTTTGCTGAAGCACAAGGCCAGAGACAAAACCGACAAGGAATGGTCTCACCAGCGGACACGCAATCGGGATGAAGCGCCATAGTCACACAAACATTCCAAATGGACTATGTATCCAGGTTCAAATCCTACATGCCATATATGAGACTGCACACTCTATATGTTCCATATATTGAGCCTTCCTACTTCCATCTCAGCATCCTAAAATTTCAATTTTCTTCGAAAGCAGAAAATCGTAATTTCGATCAAAACCGAAATTTTTCAGATCTCGAATTTACCTAAAACTACTTCACTGTTCATAATAGCTTCATTTAGTCCAGTAAATGGACGTGACATGTACTAGATTTAGTTCTATCGAAATTCAATTCCAGCATATGTTGGATTTTTCCAGCCAAATAAAATACCCATTCCGGGATGGTCCATCAATATCCCATCATCCGTTTTTATCCATTCCCTTGTCCCGTTGAAAACTAGCAATCAAAACATATAATAAAGGTTGTGTGGGCATATGTATGGCGATGATTGTAACGGGAACCATCTTTGTCTCCATCAGGGATCACCAAATTTGAACAAAAAGCACGCTTATAGCATTAACTATATCAAAAGTGGGCCGGCAGCCTCAACATATATATATGATCGAATTTGGAATCCATTCCCAATCAACCGTCCGTATCGATTGAATGATAATATATGGTGGGGTTGCTGCCCAGCACCCAAGGGTGCACCAAGGAACACGCAACCAACATTTTTGGCATGGCATACGTCCCAAATTAAAATACTTATAATATGTGTTCAAAAGAGTAGGTGGGGCGTATTTACCGTGGCGCGTCACACATTCCGGCGCGGCCCATTTGCTTATAAATTTTTTTTTACTGTAATTTTAATATTAAGCCTAAAACATTAGTTTTATTATAAACTCAATGTAAATACTTAAGAAATGTGGGGGGCCCGAGGCGACCGCCTCTTTCGCCTACCCGCAGGGCCGGCCCTGGGTGGGGGTCCTTTCAAAAAAAAAATAAAAAAGTGTACATGGGGCTGCTTTTCCAAGAATAAAATCTCAATAATAGGTTACATTGTATTTGTCTAATGGTACATCTTCCATACACCTATTCCACACCTCCTTTAAAAGACAAAGATGTATCAAGAAGAAAAAGTGTAAAAGATGAATGAAACAAATTATTTATTCTATAATTTCTTTGCATGATTTATATCTCAACCATATCGTCTTTGATTATGGAATAAGAATAATCATATTATAATTTTAATTATATAATTATTCATATTAATTATAGATTATTTATGAGATGATTTAATATTAACTAGTTATAAGCTCATGGTTCTATCTTCTCTCTTGTTTTGG
This sequence comes from Tetrastigma voinierianum, assembly GCA_016808115.1. Lineage (NCBI taxonomy): Eukaryota > Viridiplantae > Streptophyta > Magnoliopsida > Vitales > Vitaceae > Tetrastigma > Tetrastigma voinierianum. The sequence goes on from JAEQBH010001586.1 coordinate 79,312, forward strand.
TCAAAGCTTATTAGATCAAAGTCCAATTGTTTCCTTGTACTCTTTATATATAAGTAAATAGAGTCATAGAAGTTAATAAGGGTTTGATAGAACACTCTTTGGGGAGAAGGAAATATACATCTTCAATCTTATCCATATTTTTCTTTGATCTTGCCCTCTTATGGATTTCTTTGGAGATAAATGACAGTCAATAATTTCGGATCTGTTCCAGATATGTTTTTCTATACACTATAAATTGATATACTTCTTTGTTCAATAAAGTTTGTATTTTGTAATACGTTTATTGGGTTTTTTGATTGTTGATCAATTGTTTTGGACTTAATAAATGCTCTTGATCTCACAAAATAATTCAATGATGGGTATCAAAGCTACTTTAATTGACAAGAAGCTATCAAATTTGTTTTTCTACACCATAAAGGTCATTCACCCTCCCGCATGTAATACAAATATTTCATCATGTTCACTGTTGATCATCTGCCTGCTTTGTTGAACTTATTCAGGAGAAGCCTGACTTTTCTTGGCATCTTCAAATATTTCAAAGCAAAATTTGAGCTCCAACAAAGGAAGAATATCAAAGTTGTTCATTTTGACATATGTGGTGAGTATTATTGTGAAACCCCGGAAGATCCAGATTTCTGAGGAAGAGTAGAACGGCACCCGACTAAAATCCAGAATTTTCAGATCCTGACGACGAAACGGACTTCAATCGTTGAATCGTCACAAATCTAGCTACCAAGTCGAATTCCAAGACAAATAAATTTCCACAAGCTTTTCGAGGCATCTGAGACAGCGCACGACATCGCATGTTGGAGTTACCACATGTCTACTCTGCCAAGCCATAGGGATTTAGTCAAACAACGAAAGCTCGCTGGCCCATAGTACGTGATCGCTTCATGAGTAAGGAAATCCAATTATTAAGGATGTTTATTAGGTGTAATCTAAAGAGCCACTTAAGCTGGACAAGGGCACAGAGAAAGACAATTCTCTTGATCCATGCTTGACCAACCAGTAGGGAGGGGGAGAGCAAACCGAGGGAGGAGAGAGGGAAGAGGAAGAGGAAGAGGAAGAGAGTTTTAGAGAGAGAAGCTCTCACTTCTCTCTAGATTTTTCAGCGATCGGTTTGTCAAATCTCGGTGAGGCAAAGACTTTGATCCCACCCAAGCATGCTGGTACCGGGATCATGGCTTCGAAGCAACTCCAGGTAGGGTCTTCTCTCTTGGATATTCTTTGTCTGGGTGCCGCGAAAATGGTTTTAGTGTCATGTGCCGGCGGCTGATGGACATTTCGGGTCCCACAAAAGTGGAACCGCACGATGAGGCTGCCTTGGGCGGACAGCCCACAGACCGGTTTCAGACCTGAAAATATCTGACATTGTCAACTAAGATTGTCCATGAGGAATGTCAATGTTATTACTGCAAAGCTAAATAACAAGATTCTTCACTGACGGCAAATGAATGACACATGAAGTTGTGCATGATGAAGCCATTACATGGCCTGAGGTCGTGATAAATTGTGTCACCACTAGGCCTAGGGATTTATGTGTATCATTACCCGATTGTTAGTGACTTGTGATGTCCATGTGTGCTTGAATTGAATGACTTGAAATGTGTGTGGAAAATGATTTGTTAACGCATGCTATATGATGTCTTAACATGATTGTTTGAATTATATGAAATATAATTGTTTGTGAGCCATTGGAATTGGATATATGAATTGACATCATGGCATTCATGTGCACGCTGACATTGTGTAAAGTCGGGTGTGGGTGCACGGTATGGTTGTTCACCACTCTTGGTGAATGTAATAGTTTGTTCAGATCACGTCCACAGCACTATGGCCAAATCATAAAATGAAAAGGAATTAATGCAAGTTTACATGGTTAGTGGGCTCGCATCCTCAGTGAAAAGTCTGAATTTGGGTGTAGATAAAAAAAAAAAAAAACTCGACATAGGCATGTATGAGCTATGACACTAAAGTCAAGGATACTTGTAGATAAAAATAAAAAAAAATAAAAAAACTCTTGGACTAAATTTGTAAGACCCGAGAAAATTCCAATTTTCGGAAAAAGAGTAAAATTGTCATTTCGATAAAAATCAAAAATTTCAGATCTCGGGATGATTTAAACGGGACTTCACTGGCAGAATCGCCTGCCAATCGACCAACACGTCGAATTTTGTCGAATTTCGAGACACCTAATTTCCCATCAAGCTGAGACACCTATGCTCCGCATCAGAACCTGTTTGAGAGACATGTGATGTGACAAAAGTCACCTACTACATGTACTCATGTGACACATGTTGCATGAGTAGAGAGAGGATGGAAATGGATGGCCGAGATAATGTCAAGTGTCAAAAATCAAGAAAATGGACACATAGGGAATTAAGGAATTGTTAATGATAATAAGACGAAAAATGAACAGTATTCATCTTCTTCATTTTGAGCACAAAAAGGGCAATGGCTGGAGATTGGTGCAGAAAGTGAGGTTTTGTGATTTCTAGAGAGAGAAAGTGTGTCTTATCTCTAGATTTCCGGCCATTCAGACCGTCGGTTCTCGATGGAGCAAGAAGCAAAGTCGATCTACGAGGCGAGGGCTACGCGTGGACACAGATTTGGGGGAGTTCCAACAACTCCAAGAGGTAGAGATCTTTTCCTACTTGTGTTAATCTTTGGCTAAGAGTCATGTAAATGGTTATGGATATTCTAAGACTTGATTTAGTCGTAAATTTGATCTCAAAACCTTTGAACCGAGTGAAGAAAAATCCCACTTATGGCCGAACAAAGAACTCCGTTTCACTGCTCACATGAATAGTGACATGATTTTCTTTAGTTTGAAATGTGTTTTATAAGTGATTCAAAATGAATCGCTTGTGTTTACAAATAGCCCATGTGAGCTAATAATTTTGATGTTATTGATGTGAAAATCAATAACATGATTGCCGCGGAGTAAATTATGTTAATATATGCATGTGAATTATATTACATAAATTATTCGAATTAAGATAATGCATTCATATGCACTAGGGTAGCCTAGAATATTAGGTGTGAGTGCATGACATGAAATGAAACAAAATGAAAATGTTTGTGAAAGGAATTTTGACGGTGATTATCTCCTGAGAATCGTGTCGGGAGATTTGGCCTTAACACCACGCTGAGTAGCCCATGAATCAGTTTCGAGGGTTATCCAACGATTCACTGGGTTATTTGTCCAACATTTTACCGAACCAGAGCGTGTTTCAAGAACAAATAGCTTTTTTGTTTGAAAACTGACATTTACCGCATCTGCCAGATACATGCGTAGGGAGCCTGAGGACTCTGGACACGGGTTCGGGGTAACGTAGGACATCTCGAAAGTAGTTCATGTAATTATTTGGAGGTGATTGTTTCACACATGTCTTCACTTATGTGGGGAGTAACCTGTGTAGGGAAATTATCACTACCGCTTTGCTCACCCTGTCAAGGGATTACTATTTCAGGTACAGGGAGTATACAGGAGGACGACGCTCACTAAAGGCCACTGCGCTTAGAAGAAAGCTTCTGATTGTGGGGCTTTGAGATTTTCTATTTCCTGTGGCACATGGGCTGAAATTGTAAATCTTAATATATGTTTGAATTTCAAGAGTAATTTATTAACTCTGAACTATTGTATATAGTTGATGTATTTTGTGAGTATTAATGCAGTGGGCCCAAGTGACCATTATTTACTCGCATGTGGACCCCGTAAAGTTCATTGTAAATTGTCAGACAAGTTTTGCACTCAGACTCCCCGCATAAAGGAGATCAGCCTCGATTCATGAGTGGTGTCGGGTTATCCGACATCCACGAGTATTTCGAGGGTTGACGGGTTGTCAACGAACCCCGGATCGAAGGTCACAAACTGACATACACTGGCTTATGCTGAAAGATTAAAAAAAAAAAAAAAAAAAAATATATATATATATATATATATATATATATATATATATATATATATATATATATATATATATATATATATATATATATATATATATATATTTACAAATTGTAACAAACAGTTAATAAAAGTTTTTTTGTCGCTGGCTTCGTAGTACAATGAGCAAAGAAGAGAATAACAAAGTGTTTAAGACAATTAAACTTAACCAATAAGAAGCAAAATAGGAAAAAGAATGCCAATCACAAAAAATGGAAGTTTAATCAACCTACATACACTGACATAAGGGATTGGTTTAACAAAAAACAAAAAAACAAAAACAAAAAAACCAAATTAGAACAAAAGAAATAAATTAATAATAAAAAATGTATTGGGCCAAACGGACCGCCGGTGTGACGCCCCAAAACCCGGGGGTCCGTTGACCACCGTCAACCTGCAGAAACTTGTGTGTCTCATATCATGAGACCCATACATGAGTAAAAATGGCCACGTTGGGCCCATACATCCATACTCATCATGTGAAACCCCGAGAAAATCCTAATTTTCTGAAAAATGGTAAAATGGTAATTTCAGTCAAAATATGGAATTTTCCTAGATCTCAAATGACGAAACGGACTTCACCGTTGGAATCGTCTCACGAAATCTAGCTACCACATCGAATTTCGTTGAATTCTAAAACAATCGGAATTTCACGTTTTTCTCGGCACCTGGAGGCGCGGACACCAAATTTCGAGCGGCTCAAGAGGTGCCACGTGTCACGTGTGCGCACCGAGTCAAACATGGCTTCGGCGGTGGGCCATAGGCATATGTGGCATCATGCCATTGGAGGAAAAATCCACGGCAGATGATAAGAGAATAGGAAATCCAAGTCAACCAATGGAGGTCGATACGCAGATGAGAGAAACGTTCCTGACCCTAACTTGGCCCAACCGTTTGACAGAAAAGAGAGAGAAAAGAAAGAGGAGCAGAAAAGGAAGAGAGTTTTAGAGTGAGAAGCTCTCACTTCTCTCTAGATTTTCCCATTGATCGGTCCGACAAACTCCGGCGAGGCAAGAAGCAAAGTTGGTCTACGCTGCAAGGGCTACGCGTGGGTACCAGTTTTGTGGAGTTTTGACAACTCCAAGATGTAGGGGTTTTCTCCTACTTGGATATTCTTTGTTTAAAAAGCCATGAAAATAGTTTTTTGGTGTCATGAGGCCTAAATGGCCATGGATTTCTTGCCCAAAGAAGTGAACTATTGACGCAGGGGGTTGTCCATGGACAACCCACGATCGTTATGGACCCGCAAGTCCTATTGATGTTTGACCAAAGCGTCCATGTGTTTTGCTTGCATGTTATTGATCAATCAATGACTCAGAAATGTAATGAAACACATGTTAATGATGCTAATTTTCACTGTTAACATGAATGTTCAATTATATGAAATATAATTGTGTGTGAGCCATTGAAATTGGACATATGAATTGGCATATGAACCCTAAAATCCACTCATTTATTAAAAGGGTAAAATAGTACTTTGGCTTGAAAAACCGAATGTTTCTAGATCTCTACGACGAAATCCACTTTTCATGAAATCGTCTCGCAAGATTTAGCCACACGTCGAATTTCATCGATCTCGAGGTAGTAGGAATTTCACATTTTTCTCGAGATCGCAAAAGCCTGATGACACATGGTAAGGTTGGGGGATGCCACACACCAAGAGAGCCGACACTTCAAGAAGCCATGGTCCACTTCTGGAGCATCACCACTGACATGTAACGATCCCATGGCTCACATGGAGCCATGGGATGACGCCATAAATAAATAATTAATGCGACAAAGAGGGAAATTTGATGGCCACAATGGCTCGGGAGGAAAAGGAAGAAATTTCTCCTTTGATCCGGATGAATACATTACCCAAAAAGGAGGAGAAATGGCAGAAAAGGAGAAAACGAAAGTGAACTAGATGAGAAAAGAGAAAGAATAGAAAAGCAAAAAGGAAAGAAAAAGAGCAAGAAAGGAACAAGAAAGAAAATAGTGCGTAGAGAGAAAAGAAAGGAAAAGAGAAAGGAGGAAGGGGTATGAAGATTTTCACTCTTTCTTGACGCTGAAGTTTAAAATGCTTCAAGGACTAAAGTTGAGCACTTAGCATGATCACTGTGATACCAAAAATTGAGTTTCGACAACTTCCCACGGCAGAGATATTTTCATTTGTTTACTTTAGCCAAAGGCAATATAATGGTAGGGGGCGGTTATGGGAGGTCATGTGAGGCTAGCGTAATTTAGTTCCAAGACTTAAATTAAAGGTATGGATTTCACACTGGTTTCACAATAAGACCGGTTAGGTTTGAACTAGAAACTGAAAGTTTAGACAATATGAAGTGTTGATGTGTGTGGATGCTTCGGGAACAAACTGTTCACATTGCGGAAGGGACCATGAGGCAAATTCTGGATGTGTTCAAGATTTGAGACCTGTGTGTTGCGCTTTTATAACAACATGCAAAGACGTGAAAATGATATGTCGATGCATGCTAATTTATGTATTAACATGGTTTGTATGAGGTAGGATATATGTGTAATTATAATTGTCCATGGTTTGTGAATGTTCATGTGCTAATTATTCGTATGTAACATGAAGGAAAATATCATATTATGTATTTCATATACCACATCGTGGTCAAGTCGGGTGGTGCAGTGGTATGGCTTATTCACCGTTGTTGGTGAACGGGTCGTTAACTCTGGAAAACGGACAAGTCCAAGGTGAGATTCACGAAAGGTGTAAAATGATCAAAATGATAAACTTACATGTTTCGGGCGGAGCAAGTTGTGCAGATCCTCTGTGGTGAAAGTCCCAAATGTTATTCACGTTAGACATGAACTCCTGGCTGATAAGTTCGCGCACGTTGAAAAGGCGCAGGCGCGCTCCGCGGTAAACTCTGAACTGGCCAACAAAAGAAGGTGAAAAGAATCGCTTTGATAATAAAATCGAGGGTTGTCCAATGGGTTAGTCATGGTGTTCCACACCGATGACTGGTTTTATTCACACTTGGCATTCCAGTGAGAGTCGGGGCTTTGGGCCTTAGGTCGGAGCATGAGGGGTCGATTCTCATGTGTATGATATGCATATTTCATATAATAGTGAATAATTGTATGGGAATGTGTGATTGATTGTTTATATATGTCATTGCATATGCATTTTAGGTGTGAGTAACACTCGAGGGAGATATTATCACTACCAGCTTTGCTCACTCGTCGCGACTTCCTTTCGCCAAGGAGCACCAGCGAGACCCACGCCACTAGAGTCGCTGATAAGAAAAAGCCGAAATGTGGCTTTGAGTAAATATTTTTGTAAACATGTATAAATCTTTTTGTAAAACAGGCATGGAAACTATAAAAATATAGTTGATTATTTTCTGATGAGTATGGATATATGGGCCCGACGTGGCCATTTTTACTCATGCATGGGTCTCATGGTATGAGACACACAGGATTTCCCCTCGTAGGTTGACTAAGTGGGTCAATGGGACCCCCGATAGGGCCACAAGATCATTGCATTCATGTGCACGGGTGACATTCAAGATCGTAATCAAAAGGGTGCATGGTACTCATTGCTCACCAATTTTGGTGAATGTGGGTTGAGTTGGTCTCAGACCACGTCCAATAAAGACTCATAGTTCAAATTAAAAAAAGGAGAAATAATCAATGTGTGTCAAGGTCCCCGAACTTGGTGTAGGAGACCCGAATTGGTGTAAAAGACCCGAATGGGTGTAAAAGACCCGAATGGGTGTGAGAGACCCACTACATTATCCGAAAAGGTTTTGCATGGGTGTGAGAGACCTGCGGTACTATCCGAAAAGTTCTGTTGCCCAATAGAAAACACACGGTCATGTTTATCACTTAGACCTAGAGTTGAGCACGTGAGCCCGGATTGACTCGTAATGGTTACCCATTAGCAAATTGTATCAGGGTGTTGGTGAGTCAAGGGCCTGATTAGTGTCATTACTACCAAGGACGATCGCACACTCGTGCTGTGCATGTGTGAGGGGAAATGGTGAGTGACTTGGTATAGTATGAAACATTTCACATGATATAATCATTCCATGTATGCATTGTGAATTGTGTGGAATGGATGTTGTGGATGTGCCATTGTACTGTGCATTTGTGTGGGGAGTAGCCCTGTAGGAGAATTCAACCATCGATATTGCCACTCGCTGTGGATCCTTTCAGTACTCTGTGTAGACTAGCGTCTAGAGGTCATGATTATGAAGCGGGCCGGATCATGGGCCTTGATTCTGTTTTGTGAATATATTAGAACCGATTAGTTTTAATATATGTTTTGTATTAAGAGTAATGTAATAACTTGAATCTATAAAAATGTATGGTTTTTTGTAACCTGTGATGGATGAGTATATGATGGGCCCTACTGGTCATTTTACTCATGTGTGAGTCTCATGATATGAGACACATAGATTTTTCGTAGGTTGACAGTGGTCAACGGGACCCCCTGAAATTGGGGTGTCACACATCAAAATATAATAAGCTATATTACAATAGTTTCAAGAGTGAACTACACTCTTATACAAACATATATCAAAATTAAGAATTCTAATACATGTTTTTATTAAAATATATAATCAGCCACATGTTGGCTTTCTTCAAAACGCCGCTGGGCGCCGGCCTTCCGTCCCAGACTCGAAAGTGGAACTCATGACTCAGCGAGCAATGCCTAGTAGTGATATTTTCCTACATTGGGTTACTCCCCACCTACGTGCTCATGCAATGACAAACACACACATTCAAGTGAATTCATGATTCCTACTCGAATGTCTACATGCCCAATCCCATGTCTCGAGTCCTCACCGACTCCCTCACACATGCTTATGCCATGTATGAAAATCGTTTCCAAACAAAAATATTTGTTTTACTTGTAGGCAACCCTCCGATATAAATACGTTGGACAATCCTCCGAGGTGAATTTGTTGGATAACTCTCCGAAACAATTCATGGGCCTCCGACGTGAATTGTTGGACGATTTCCCAACACAATTCTTCGGACAACCTTCCGATAAAATTATTTCGATAACCTCCATTTACTTCATGTCATGCACTCACTCCTTTAGTCTAGATGCCCCAAAGGCATATGAAATGAAGCAAAGCCATTTTTACCATAAATCATGTTATTATCATGCATATACTCAATGCACTTATACACAATCATCATGTTATTCATTCATATATACAACACAAAATTAGCTCATGGGCTAATATAAAATCCCAAGCAAATTTCTTGGGATCGCCCATAGCATCACACAAATAACACAACATGTTATTCACTCAAGCAATAACATATCCACACACAAAGCAACACACAAACAGTCCACGGTCAGTTCGGGACTGTGAGAAACCACTATAGGAATTTCTTCACTTAGTCTAAATCTTTTGGAACCGAAAACACGGCCATCCAGGCCTCAAGATATCCCTATCCATTAAAATGACTCTTAGCCAAAGAATAAAACAAATATGAGAAAATCCCTACCTCCACGAGTTGTATCGGAAGCTTGATTAAATGGTACCGCAGCGTAGCTCTTGAGTAGAGGATCAACTTTGGTTCTTAATACCGTAGAATTTGGTGTGGATCGCAGGAATGAGAGAAGTGAGGCTTCTCCTCTAAACTCTTTCCTTTCTCTTTCATCTTTCTTTTATATACTGTTTCATCTCTTTTCCTATCCAAGCGGTTAGGTCAGAGTTGGGGTCAAGAGACTTGTCTCTCATGCCACGTATCTGACCTCCCATTGGTTGACTTGGATTTCCGCCTCATCCACTTATCCGTCTAACATAGATTTCCCGCTGATGACGTGATCGCATATCTTTCATGGGTCCCATTGAGCTCATGTTGAAGAACATTAATGCATGTGGCGTGGCACCTCTTGAGCCACTCACAATGTGCCAAGTGTCATGTACTATGGTGCCTCGAAAAGCGTGAAATTAGGTTATGAAGTCGACGAAATTAGACGTGTATTTGTGCGTGAGGCAGTTGCTTGATGAAGTCTGTTTTGTCATCTGAGATCTAGAAAAATTCTAGATTTTGACCGAAATGATCATTTTACACTTTTTTAGAAAATTAGAATTTTCCGAGGTTTCTGATCGGTTCAACCCCGACCAAAGTCAACTTGGGACCGGAAGCGCAGTCGACAAGCGGTCCTAGTTTTAAAATATTGATCAGTCCTACAAAATTAAGCTTCACCTAGCTTAAATGATCATCTCGTTCCAAAACATTAAGGCTTGACATAACCTATTTACAAGTAATAATTAAAATTTGAATTCAACGAATAAAATTTTCTCTATGTAAATAATACTTCCAAATTTCTTTAAAATCTCCATATTTTCAATAGTGAATATGTATAAATCTTCCACACATCGTATGGAGGATTAAAATTTAAAAAAAAAATAGTAAAAAAGATAAGCACTGGAAAAATGGATCCCCCACTGTACCGTCGGAAAATATAACCAACCCCCACCCACACACACACACACAACTAGAGCCCGAACCCACTCGCTCATCCCTTCTTCGAGTCCCGCCCCCCTCACTTCTCCCTCAAATGGAAACCCAACCAAACTCTCCTCTTTCCTTACCAACAATATGAACCCCACCACACCATCGACAGGACCCCATCCCGATAGTAACAAAATCACCTATTTTCCCTCCCCTCCTCCAACAAAAACCTAAAAAAATAAAACTCGGGACCACCTACTGCATTGAAAAAATCAAAACGCAAGACCACCCGACCCTCTATTGTTCCCCACTCCACCAACCAAACCTTTCCCAAAACAAACTAGAAATACAAACAAGAAATTGTAATGGATGAAAAATAGAAGAGAATAACCTCACTTGAGCACAAAAATCGATGTTTGGCACTGTGGGGGAAGAAACCAAATTTTTGATGAAGAAGAAACCAAAATCAGTGTAGGGTTTGCTCTCAGTTTTTTGACTCTCAAAACCCAAATACCAAAATTTTCAAGCTTGAATATGATGATGTGGAGAAAACTACATAATTATTAGGATTATTTTCAAAACTACAATTTTTTAAGATTTTTTTAATTTCCTTATTTTTTGGAAAGTTTAAAGTATGACCTTCTTAGAAAACTTATGGTAGCATAATTATAGCGAAGTCAATAAAATTCATGATTAAAAATATACATATTACCGCGTTTTTAAATTGATGGAAATGAAGGAAATTTTTATCAATTTTTAAGCCAGGGTTACTAGGTGGCCTTTGCTATATATAGGAGAAAATCCAAAAACGCTACTATATAGCAGCCAAATGGATGCATTTCGATTTTGAACTACATTTACTTTTCCTTATTTTCTTGCTGCCAAACAAAACTGGTAATCTTAATTATAGTTAGATGCATGAAAGAAACAAAGAATCTGACTCATTCTATGTCTCTTGATCGTTGATTTAGTTATGACCCGATTTCTTATTTAGCATTTTCGTTTACGAGATTGAACATGAAATGAGTTTGATGTGTTCGATTTTCGTTTGAGTTTCATTGATTCAACAAATGTTGCGAAGAGTCTAAATGCTTTTAATTAGTTAGAACTGCCCAGGAAGGCTTAAGTGACAAGTCATTTTCCCCTTTCAATATAAGACAGAAAGAATCAAAGTTGATTTCTAGGATTTTAGAAAAATCTAGACCTTATTTATTTTTATTTTTAAGGTCCATGTAATTTATATTCCATTTTGAATGAGTTAGTGCTGCTGTTTCTTCTATGAATATGATGCTCCTTTTTATGATTTTCTGATATGGAATTAAAAATCCCCTGCTTTCTGCAGTGCTTTAATTGCTGAGGTTTCTGAATTGATTATTATTTGTTTTATTCCTTGTCAAAAAAGCAAACTGAGCAAACCACCCCAAGGAATTTGAGCATGGTAAACTATTGATATAGAAGATCATTATCCACTAACCATACCCAATACTTATTGCAGTCTCCATCTTATCTCCGGTCAGAACCCATAATTTTATTTCAGCTTGTCAATGCATTCAATCAGAAATCCTATACCATCTCTGAAAAGTCATGTGGTGCTTACTTGGCAGTGAACTATGGTGGGATGTGTTTATTTATTTTTGAGGTTCAATCAGCTGGATTATTAACAGATGATTTAGGGGTTTTGTTCATTTATTATGATTGGGCTGAACTCACAGTGTCACAAAATTATGTTTCATTGGATTAATGTTATGAACTATATAAAATTATTGATTATTGATTTTATAAAATTGTTTTTATATAAAATAGAATATCAATTAATCATTTCATCCATCAAAGGATGAAACAAAGTACTAAGCAAAGAATATCCAACACACATTTTAAAAAATCAGTGAACATAAAAAAATACATCCTCACTGAATTTTGTGGCTGAAAAATGAATAAGCAAAAATTATATTTAAAAAATAGGAAATTACTGCTTTTAACCAATATATAGTTAAAAGTTGCATGTTCGAAAAGTAATTAATTTGGATCAAATTTTAATTAAAAGTAGGATTATTTAATTTTAATTTATTTATATATAAAATTTGAATTAGATATATTTAAATTAAGGAAAAATGAAAATTAAGGAAAAAAAAATCAATGAATGAATAAAGGTGGTTCCGGATGAAATTCTAAAATAATGAGTGGAGTGTTTAACGGAAAACCAAATTAACCTAAATTATCCGTTAGAAATCTCAAAATTTGTCATCCTATCTGTCCAAACATAATACCATTCTTCTGTTCGATGCACTCATGCACTTCAATGTTGCTGGGAGATGTGCTTGAAAATGGTTGGAGGGATTGGGTTTTCTTCATTATTTTCCTCAGCTTTTCTTGATTATTTTCGTCGGTTTTTTGGACAAAAATAGTGAGGAAAATATTCCTTTGTATTTTTTTTTCTTTCCAATTTTCAATGCTACCCAAACGGAGGAAAACGGTTTTCCACCATTTTTTTTCCTTTCCTCACCACTTTCAGGTTTCAAACGGATCCTATAACTTGGTTATGATACAAAAATATACATATCATATTCTATTATGTCACCCAAATACAACCTAAATATTTTGCATTAAATATTTGTAAATAAATAATTATTTTATTTTATTTTTATTACATAAAAGATTCAATATTTATTTAGTAATATTTTTTAAAAGTCGTTTCACTAATTGTTGTTACGAATAAAATTATTTATAAAAGCTTTAAGCCCTATTTGGTTACTATTTTTGAAAATTATTCTTAAGAACGATTTTTAAAAATACAAAAAACACCATTTCGTTAACATTATCTGAAAACTGTTTTTGTTATCAGTGTTTCTGTGTTCTAAAAAAAAGAAAACCGGAAACCAAGGACCCATTTGGTTTTTTAAAGCTGATATTAGAATAGTTTTGAAAGCATGAAGCATTATTTTTGGTATGTTTTGTTATTTGAGTTCAATATTTGTGTTAAAGGCGAAAATCAAACCTATTTTTATTTCTTTGTTCTCATTGTTTTAGAATAAAAATAATTAAAAAAAAAACATAATCAAATAGGTCATAAATGTATTTTCCTTTGTTTTTTGTTTTGTTTTAAACAGAAAATAGTTTTAAAAAACTTAACCAAACATGCCCTTAACCTTTATTTATTTTATTTTATTTTTGAGAAAACATTTAGTTTACTTGTTACGAAATTATAGAGCAGCCCATTCACACTAATAATAAATAAGAAAAAAAAAACAAAAACAAAAAAATTGCCCAAAAAATCTCACCGCCCTCACAGCCCTGTGAGTGTCGGCAGCCGTTTTCCTGGCCGTGAAGGGCTGATCAAGAAAGTGCTTGAGAGAAGAAGATTCTTGTAATTTTATTTTTGTTTTTTAGAATTTAAAAAAAAAAAAAAAAAAAAAAAAAAAAAAATTTTTATGTTTTTCTTATTTGTATTAGTGTGAATGAGCTGCTCTATATTTAAATGGCTAAATAAACTTAAATGTTTTCTCAAGCTAAATAAAAGTTAAGGACATGTTTGGTTAAGTTTTTAAAAGCTATTTTCTGTTTGAAAAAACAAAGAAACAAGGGAAAACATTTATGACCTATTTGTTATGTTTTTTAATTATTTTACACGAAAAAATAAAGAGCAGAAAATAGGAAAATGATTTTGATTTCAGTTTTTAACACAAAACATTAAACTCAAATAACAAAAACATACCAAAATAATATTATGTGTTTTTAAAAACTATTCTCAATAACAATTTAAAAGAAAAAAAAAACCAAATAGGTCCTTGGTTTCCGGTTTTCTTTTTTTTTAGAACACAGAAACACTGATAACAAAAACAATTTTCAGATAATGTTATCAAAATGCTATTTTTTGTATTTTTAAGAATAATTTTCAAAAATAGTAATAATAGGAAGCAAATTTATAAATAATTTTATTATCTTTATTAGTGAAACAACTTTAAAAAATATTACTAAATAAATATTGAATCTTTATCAACGAATAAGCAAAAATAAAATAATGTTGACTACAAATATTTAATGCAAAATATTTAGGTTATATTTAGTGACATAGCAAAATATGACTATGCTTCATATTTTTGTATCATAACTATAAAATCATATCTACCATCATTCAACATCATGCCTTCTTGGGCAGGTACAAAACGGCCTTTTAATTTCTTGTTATAAATCTTTGTCTCACGAACTCACATATAGTTTCTCGATACCCATCTCATAAAATCACCTTCTTGATGCACTTACAGAGAAAGATTTAGTCCATTTGTTTCCAGTTCTATCGAGTTGTCTATTGTCTAAGAAGTTATTGAATTTTGTCCAACTATAATAACAACCATATCCATTTTATAGCTCAAATTCTAATGGAGGATTCAGACTCAACTCTTCATGCAGTGCAGTTCAGTGGTGATGCAATCAAAATCACAACACAAAGTGTGAGTTAAGGAAGAATCTTGATCATTCGAGCCTAAACTCCTAGAAAGACAATTAATTTGAGGTTTTTTTAAAAAGAATTCTTTGAGAGTTTGCGATAACTGTCATGACCATTCTCTCCCACAACCTCCACAGTACTCATCTTGGATATTTGTCTAAGGGCACGAATTATAGTACATTGATGAGAAGATTGAAGAAAACTACTAACAAGATAACTAGATTATAATTTAGACAAACCTGAAGGAAGTCTATCATTAGGCCTTTGAACTTCTTTGTCAATGGCGAGATTAGAAGAATTGGATT
The DNA here is from genome assembly GCA_016808115.1 of Tetrastigma voinierianum. Lineage (NCBI taxonomy): Eukaryota > Viridiplantae > Streptophyta > Magnoliopsida > Vitales > Vitaceae > Tetrastigma > Tetrastigma voinierianum. The sequence continues at coordinate 94,442 of JAEQBH010001586.1, forward strand.
TAGGGACCGACAAGTGCTAAATTCTACTTTGTAAAAGAAAGGTTGAAGTAGAGTAATCTAGGCATCGAATTTGTTTTACACTTGTTACATACTTTGTCATGTTTGTACTTGATCAATCAACTCCTGTTGCCTTTTCACAGCCAGGCTTTTTTCGATTGTCTAAGTTTTGAACAAGGGAGAGGAAGGAATAAAAAATCATAGAACAAAAGAATAATGGCCAATTGCTTATTCTCCTGAGAACATCTTTGGTGTATTGAAATTTGGATGAGTAAAGTTAATACACTTTGTTTATTGCTTCTAGTTTTGCTCGGACATTTCATGCTATCTTCACTTCATCAACATCTACTTGGATTACAAATTCTCAGCAGATGATTGAATGAGAATAGTTTTACCTTTCATAAGCGAGACGGCTGGTAACAGGACTTGAGTCTTCATTAGCATCCTGCAAAGAGCTTAAATTTTGAGCTTCTGGAGTAAAATTGTGACTATAAGCAATAAAACTACTCAGCATCATTGACGAGCTTTACTCTAATATTTATGATGTGTATTTTGGGTCCATCTGTTCCAAGGGATTTCATCTACTGAACTAGGATGCTCCAAGCAAATGAACAACCAAGCGTTCAAATTGAATACCTACACTTGGTGTGAATTTTCTTATCAAACACAACAGAAACAATTTGCACATACAATTTATCATATGACTTGCCAACAAATCGACACTTTAACAAAACACAATAAGTTGTAATTGAAATGGATATTATGAATTCACCCATCTTTGCAAAAATAATTTATTTTGGCATGATGTATGGTATGGGCGAAACTCTGTAGACTTGCAAGCTTCTCCAGAGTTTGATGAAATAAACGGATGGTAAGGTGGTTGATTTCTAGTTTCACTTGAGGTCTTGTGGTGGTGGATTAAAAATTGGCTATGTTAGTTTCGGGTTAATTTGTTCTTAACTCCCGGCACAGGGATTGACATATACCACATATATGCTATTGTCAGGACCTAAAAATCTGTTTCAAGATGCTTCGTAAATTGGCTTATATAGCAAGCTGCCATCAGCTCAATCCCCTACCACACACAAAATGCAAGTCGGTCGGAAAGATAGTGACACGGCACGACCACTAGACTTCAAACACGAGAGAAAATCCTTGAGTTTTGTACCATTAAAGAGACATAACTAGATAAGCCCGAGACATACTAAGGAAACTATCACTGCAATCTACGTAACAAACTTACGAAGGTAGGAGCAGGCTACAAGTCTAATTCTTCCAAAGCAAAGGAAAGTCTATGCATTCTATTTAGGATAAAAATTGAGCTTCTCCTTTGGATTTCAAGAAATCATGTAATGCAATCTAAATTTAAAGAGAAAGTAATTTCAAGTTCCACTCCCATGCTCAAACATGTAACTTTCAAATGAGAAAACACATGGATCCCTTACAAAGAGTAGACTACAAGGAAAAACATAGAAAGAAAAGGTGAGGAGTTCATTTCTGACAAAATCTTGAATGGACTGGATTATTTTACTCGAGTAAATTATATAAGTGAAAAATGGCAAGATCAAAGTTTAACTCCCCAATCTCCTTCTTATAAAAGTACACATAACTTCTATGCACAAGTTTGCGGGACCCGAATAAATGTTGAGACCCTCTTATTAAAGTTGCAGCCGGCATTAGTGGAGGATCTCACGAAAACTTGTGCAGTAAGGAAAAAAAATCTATTTAGAGAAAAGCTAATGTGTTATGCAATTTTATAATTCTGATTATGAAATTTATAGTTAGTTTCATTCACCTCCCTGAGGTTTTGGCTAAAAACATCTAGGCCTCATTGGTCTGAAAATTGTATGACTCAAATCATTATTGTCAAAAATCTTACCTTTGCCAAATTCTAATTAACATTTTAATGTTTCTCTATTCTAGACTAAATCTATTTTTATACAAGAAAATATTCTGAAATTTGTTAATTTAATCAGAAATAAGCGGTAGTTCTAAGGTTGCTTTCGAGAAACCATGTAGTTGGAAACTTCGGCAATACTTGATAGGATGAAATTTGACTCTCTATATCCTTTTTGATATGTCTAACCCTCTATTTCCTTTCCAATAACATGAAGAAAAATAGAAGAAAACCACATTTCGATTACTAAATTACCTCCTCCACTTTCTTTGCTGCCAAATATCCAAAACAAACAAATAAATAATAACTCGGATCAACAAGAGAGGAAAACATAATTTGATGAATGAAGCAGATCAGTGTTTTCTTTTGCTTTTTCAAATTTAGTTTGTTGCAGCAAGCGAAACGAGTTCTTACATCTGCTTGAAACAATAATGGCAATGAGGAAACGGTCATGAATTTGGGTTGAGTCGAGCACCGAGTTCAAGAGTCAGATGTTTCGCGAGATTAGAGTCAACTCGGTCTTATTGATGAAGAAAAAAGCCGATTTAGTATATTCTTGCCCATTTCTACCTATTACAACAAAAAAATCAGCAAAATAACAAAATGTAAGATTCCTCTTCAAAATAACTAAAAATCAAAACTTTTCCTTTCTTACCTAGACGATGCATGATGAGTGAGTGGAGTTTCTTGGATTTCTAATCTAGACTTTCTTTTGGGAGATCCAGGTGAGTACGGTGCGTGGAGTAAGGTAAATGATAGAGAAGATATAGAGGGAGGTGAGGATAAGGAAGATGAAGGGAATGAGGGATTGTGAAAATTTTATTAACTTCCTAAAATTTTATTACCTTGCCTATAATCTCCTGGCATCGCATTAAATCCAAAATCCCCTTTCATAAACCCAAAACAAAAATCCCTCCACAAGGGATTTTTTCTACTCACTAAAACATCACCAGGATTATACATCCTTTCCATATAATCCCTTATCCTCCTAAACATCTCATCAACTCACTTTCCCCTTTATTCAACACTGTTTGTAAAAACATAGCTTTCATATCTTCTATTTCTTCCCTCAACCTACGCTCATCATCATTAATACCCTTCAAAACCATAGCTATTATATCCTTCCTCAAATCCTCAGAAAGTCTAACAAAAACTTCCATTTTTGTTTTTAGATCAAATCTTACATCTTAATTTATAGACTTTAAATTATCCACTTTAATTACAATTTCATTTGAATTTAACCTTTATTTACCTTTAATTTTACTTTCTATTTTTAATTTTAATTTTTTTAAATTTTTTTTTAAAATTTTCTCTAAACTTAACCCCTAAGCAACAACGACAATTTATTACCTTTTCTTTTTAAATTATTTTAATTTTTCTTAAAAAAAATTTATTACATATTTTTCCCCTTTAAATATTATTTAAAATTATATTTAAGCTAGAGGGTTGAAAGAGGCCATTTTCTGAAGAAAAAAAAATTTATACATTGTGCACACTAATATTTTGAGTTAAAGGTCCGGATTAATTGTAGAGTATATGATCATTTAAATAATAACAATTTAAATTCGTTCTTTAAATTATGATAATTAATGCAATTTTATATTTACGCTTCTTTTGTGGGACCCACAATAATTAGTTAAAAAAAAAATAAATTAAATTGTTTAAATGAAACGACGTCGTTTTATGAATGGTTTGGATAAAAGGGGCTTAAATATAATTTTAAATAATATTTAAAGGGAAAAATATGTAATAAATTTTTTTTAAGAAAAATTAAAATAATTTAAAAAGAAAAGGTAATAAATTGTCGTTGTTGCTTAGGGGTTAAGTTTAGAGAAAAAAATAAAAAATAAAAAAAAATTAAATTAAAAATAGAAAGTAAAATTAAAGGTAAATAAAGGTTAAATTCAAATGAAATTGTAATTAAAGTGGATAATTTAAAGTACATAAATTAAGATGTGAGATTTGATCTAAAAACAAAAATGGAAGTTTTGTTAGACTTTCGAGGATTTGAGGAAAGGATATAATAGCTATGGTTTGAAGGGTGTGTGATGATGAGCGTAGGTTGAGGGAAGAAATAGAAGATATGAAAGCTATGTTTTTACAAACAGTGTTGAATAAAGGGGAAAGTGAGTTGATGAGATGTTTAGGAGGGTATATAAGGGATTATATGGAAAGGATGTATAATCCTGGTGATGTTTTAGTGAGTAGAAAAAATCCCTTGTGGAGGGATTTTTGTTTTGGGTTTATGAAAGGGGATTTTGGATTTAATGCGATGCCAGGAGATTATAGGCAAGGTATTTTACATGGTAGAAAAACTGATTATAAATGTTTACGTTCTAATGGTGTTGATTTTACAGGTTGTTATGGAGGAGATTATGGAGATATAACATTAGATGAGGAAGCATTAGTTTTTAATGAAGATTATTTGAAGAGAAGTCTATATGTGAAGAAGATGAAAGAAATTGAAGGTTTATATCTTTTAGAGAAGATTGCTCGAGGGAATATATTTATTTGACCAAAAATAGGAAAATTGAGTTTTTCTGTTTTAGAAAGGGAAGGAAAAAAAAGGGGAATGTAATATTGTTATTATATTTTAAGATGTATATGTTCGGTTGTTATTTATAATTTGAATAAATTTAGTTAATTAATATTATTGATGGTTATTGAATAAAATGTTTTGTAAATAAATATTTTACAAAACTTCTGATAATTGTGAAAATAATAAAATAATAAAAGAAATAAAAGAATAAACAATTTAATGAATTAAGTATTAAGGAAAATGGGAAAAAACCTTTCTTTAGAAAGGGGAGAAAAAAAAAAGAAAAAAAAAGAAGAAGAAAGATTATAAATGTTTACGTTCTAATGGTGTTGATTTTACAGGTTGTTATGGAGGAGATTATGGAGATATAACATTAGATGAGGAAGCATTAGTTTTTAATAAGAAGATTGTTGAAGAAATCTATATGTGAAGAAGATGAAAGAAATTGAAGGTTTATATATTTTAGAGAAGACTGTTCGAAGGAATATATTTATTTTACCAAAAATAGGAAAATTGAGTTTTTCTGTTTTAGAAAGGGAAGGAAAAAAAAGGGGAATGTAATATTGTTATTATATTTTAAGATGTATATGTTCGGTTGTTATTTATAATTTGAATAAATTTAGTTAATTAATATTATTGATGGTTATTGAATAAAATGTTTTGTAAATAAATATTTTACAAAACTTTAGAATAAAATTGTAGAAAATAATAAAATAATAAAGAAATAAAAAGAATAAACAATTTAATGAATTAAGTATTAAGGAAAGGAAAAAACCTTTCTTTAGAAAGGGGAGAAAAAAAAAAAAAAAGATCAAAGAATTTATAATCATAGCGAAAATTTCACAATCTAGCGAAAATGCGCATGCATGTCCTTGTGTTTTTGCATTCTTTAAGGGCGCTTTTTTATAAAGTGGTTGGAAATGGTGAAGGGTCCAGGCTAGAAAGGCAAATTTATGTATTATTCTTGAGAAATTTTGCTTTATCTCCCTATTGAAAATCTCAGCTTGCCCATTTGTTTGAGGATGATAAGCCAAACTTATGATGTGTTTGATTCCATATCTGCTCTTGAGTTTCTCAAATATTTTGTTTGAAAAATGGCTCATGCCTTAATTTATTCTCCAAAAAAAAAAATTTAATTAAGGGCCATTAGGGTCTCCTACTTTTTTGGTGGGGAAGGCCTATGGTTCCCTTTTTTTTCCTCCTCCAAATCAAGGGGGAGAGGCCCCCTTTTCCTATCCTTAGTGTTCGGACTATGTTGTAGTTCGGACTTCAATGCACAGGCCACGTTGCCTAGGAGTCAGATCAGCTCATTTCGAGCTGGATCGCCACCAATCATGTCATCAACGTAAACAATAAGTAAAGTTATATCATCACCATCTCTCTTAAAGTAAAGAGTGTAATTTGTCATTGCTTGTTTATAATCAAAACCCTTCATGTGTAGCTTAACCTACCAAACCATGCTCTTTGCGACTGCTTCAATCTGTATAAGTATATCATTCTGAAAAGGCATGAATGACACAACACATAAATGTATTTTGTTAAGTAATTTATGGGCTACCAAGTTGCATTGTTCGTTCGGGCCAGTTAGCCACGAGGAGCCTCGGCTCGGTTTGAAGAGCTGTGCTCAAACTCGGGCCTTGTAGCCAGGAACCGATTCGGCTCGGGCGAATCTCGCATGTCATTTTTTGTTGATCGGAAAGTTTTTAAGAAGTTGGGGTTCGTCTTGATTGGCAAAAATGTCAATCCCGGAGTGAAGTGGGTGCAATTGAAACTGGAGCTTTGTATTTGATAGGTGCTCCAAGTTATACTTTTATTGTAAATTGCTATGCAAAATTTAGACTGTATTTTAAATATGTTGGGAATCGTTGAACCAACAGAAACGATTGTAAAATTTAAATATAAATAAAAACTGATATTTATAAATATTACCACTGAAACTACAAACCTAAACCCGAAATTCGGAACTTGATCATATCCTTCAGCGTGAATGTCGCGACATGCATTCTACCATGCATGTAAACTAGTCATTTAATTATTAAGCGGCGGATACGTCACCTTCTTTGCTTCCTCCTTTGCTCGTCACGTTTGCTATTTTTTTTCTTTTTTTTTCTTTTTTTTTTCTCCCTTTTCTAAAGAAAGGTTTTTTCCCATTTTCCTTAATACTTAATTCATTAAATTGTTTATTCTTTATTTCTTTTATTATTTTATTATTTTCACATTTTATTCTAAAAGAGTTTTGTAAAATATTTATTTACAAACTTATTTTATTCAATAACCATCAATAATATTAATTAACTAAATTTATTCAAATTATAAACTAACAACCACGAACATATACATCTTAAAATATAATAACAATATTACATTCCCTTTTTTTCCTTCCCTTTCAGCCAGAGAGAAAAACTCAATTTTCCTATTTTTGGTAAAATAAATATATTCCTTCGAACAGTCTTCTCTAAAATATATAAACCTTCAATTTCTTTCATCTTCTTCACATATAGACTTCTCTTCAAATAATCTTCATTAAAAACTAATGCTTCCTCATCTAATGTTATATCTCCATAATCTCCTCCATAACAACCTGTAAAATCAACACCATTAGAACGTAAACATTTATAATCAGTTTTTCTACCATGTAAAATACCTTGCCTATAATCTCCTGGCATCGCATTAAATCCAAAATCCCCTTTCATAAACCCAAAACAAAAATCCCTCCACAAGGGATTTTTTTCAAATAATCCAAAATTTATAAATCTATCTCTCTTCACATTTTTTCAAATCATATCTTCGATAAAAATTCCCTTCACTTTTTTGTGCATTTATGTATATATATCTTTTTCTGCTTTAGTTTAGGTTAGGTTTGTGTTGTTTACTTTAGTATGTCGAGTTTTTTTGTGATGAACAGTGTTCATGAACCGGGTTCATAAACAGTGTCCAAAAGTTGACTCAGGAACAGTACTGAGTCAAACTGGGTCAAAAACAGGCTGAGTGCACCCAGATTACACTATGAACAGTCTGCAGTACCTATTTTCAGGGGTCATAACTCCAAGAACACCCAAATCGGAGTTCGAACGAAGGAGATATGACCTTTCGAAGTTGGAGGTCATGCGCAGTCAAGAAGCCAAAGGTGGATGTTCTACCCTAGGAGGTAGGGTGAGAGTTGACCGGATAGGTCAGGATTGTGAGTTAGAGATACAGGTCCAAAACTGATGTTGAGATTAAAAAAAGCTGAGTTCCATCGGATAGCCGTGGACCAATCCACCGCTCTTTCTTTCCTTATCTTACGGTGATGAGCTTAAAAGTCATCTATTTTCAGTCCATTTTTCTGATTGATTTTTATATAAAAAGACTTATTTATATGCAGGAATTTGGAATATCGTGCTCGTCGTGCTACGGCAGTAGGAGGAATTGTCAAATACTGCAATCCATGACAGCGGCAATTGCCAAAGCGCGAGCGCGTGATGCGTGAAAATGGTCACGGGGGTAACTTTGTGGAGAGGTTTTGTTTTGGGTTTATGAAGGGATTTTGGATTTAATGCGATGCGAGAGAAGATATAGGCAAGGTATTTTACATGGTAAGAAAAGACCGATTGTGTTTGCGTTCTAATGGTATTGATTTCACGAGGTTGTTATGGAGGAGATTATATGAGTCATAACATTAGATGAGGAAGCATTAGTTTTTAATGAAGATTATTTGAAGAGAGTCTATATATGAAGAAGATGAAAGAAATTGAAGGTTTATATCTTTTAGAGAAGATTCTTTCGAAGGAATATATTTATTTCTCAAAAATAGGAAAATTGAGTTTTTACATTTTAGAAAGGGAAGGAAAAAAAAAGGAATATAATATTGTTATTATATTTTAAGATGTATATGTTCGGTTGTTATTTATAATTTGAATAAATTTAGTTAATTAATATTATTGATGGTTATTGAATAAAATGTTTTGTAAATAAATATTTTACAAAACTTTAGAATAAAATTGTGAAAATAATAAAAGAAATAAAAGAATAAACAATTTAATGAATTAAGTATTAAGGAAAGATGTCTTTTCTGCATCCGGAGGGTGCATGGGGATTTGGTGATATCCGAGCGTCCGAAAAGATACAGCATACCATGCCACGAGTGCATCTGTCGATCCTGAGGCGAAGCGGCTCCTACGGTCTGTCTGGGGCCAAACCTCGTATAGAGCGTCGGCCAGCGGTTGTGAGGCCACCCCTTCTTGATGACGATGGCGGCTGAGTCCCACTGCCGCGATCACCACGGGCCGTGTTGCGCGCGCACGCTGCAGTATCGCAGCCTTGGAGCGTTGTATCGCGACCCAAAGTCGCCCCCCTCAGCTAGATTTCGCGCGCGAAGCGACTCAGGCGAGGCGAGGCAGCAGTGGCAGGCCTTCGCGACCTCAGGAGCGGCGGCACCCGCGACCGCGGCGAGGCGCCTCGCGATCACGACCGGTCCACAGCCGCGACCGCGGCGAGACCGGCCCGCGATGCGACAAGGCCATGCGCGGCGCTGGGGTGGTCGCGCGCACAGGCGTGCCGACGAGCGGTAGATTGTTTGTGCACTGACTTGGTTTTACGACTGGTTTCGACTCGGTATTTTCACGAGTCACTCGTGAACGCGTTCCTTTGGTGATAACGTTTTATACTTGTGAACATATCGTCTTTGATTCAGCGAACAGGGTCCCAATATATCCAAGCCCCATTGTTGGAAAGGCCAGGGGCTTGTGATCGATTCCAGGCGATCCGAACGTAATTCGGATATTAATTCGCTATTGTCCGGATTTCCGATTTTAATTCAAAAAGTCCATGGCTTCATCTAGGTACTTGCTGGAAATTCCCCTCCACACATTGTTTCGATGGTTGCTTCATGATTTGGAGGCGTCGAGTACCGCGTATACATTCAAACACATGCATATGCGTGTTGATTTTACAGGTTGTTATGGAGGAGATTATGGAGATATAACATTAGATGAGGAAGCATTAGTTTTTAATGAAGATTATTTGAAAGAGAATCTATATGAAGAAGATAAGAAAGAAATTGAAAGGTTTATATCTTTTAGAAAGAAGATTGCTTTCGAAGGAATATATTTATTTACCAAAAATAGGAAAATTGAGTTTTTTACATTTTGTGCGAAAATTCGCAATCATAGCGAAAAATTGCAATCCTGGCGAGTGGAAAATTTAGCTAGGCTAACAAATTTAAGCTAGCTAAGCGAAATTTCTTGTGAAAGCCTACACATTTGATGTATTAGACCACATACGTCATTTTTGCGATGGAAAAATTCCGTTTCTAAACATAGCGACGGAATAGAAACTCTATTTCCGTTTCTAAATGTAAAAAATAGAAAGGGAATTTCCGTTTCTAATTAATGGTGTTGATTTTACAGGTTGTTATGGAGGAGATTATGGAGATATAACATTAGATGAGGAAGCATTAGTTTTTAATGAAGATTATTTGAAGAGAAGTCTATATGTGAAGAAGATGAAAGAAATTGAAGGTTTATATCTTTTAGAGAAGATTGCTCGAAGGAATATATTTATTTTACCAAAAATAGGAGAATTGAGTTTTTCTGTTTTAGAAAGGGAAGGAAAAAAAAGGGGAATTTAATATTGTTATTATATTTTAAGATGTATATGTTCGATTGTTATTTATAATTTGAATAAATTTAGTTAATTAATATTATTGATGGTTATTGAATAAAATGTTTTGTAAATAAATATTTTACAAAACTTTAGAATAAAATTGTGAAAATAATAAAATAATAAAAGAAATAAAAGAATAAACAATTTAATGAATTAAGTATTATATTGTGCTTTAGGAAGGAAAGAAAAAGGGGAAAACTAGAGGTGCAGGAGGACCAGCGAGGGCTACTGCCCATTTTGAGTGCTCTGTCACGATAGGGAATTTATGTCGTGACAAGGTTTCTCTAGACCTGAGTCACGACAGGGTCTTTCATGTCACAATAGGGTCCCCAGGCCGCGTGCACGACACGGCTTAGGCGCTTGCAGCAGGCGTGCGCGTGTGGCTAGATGCGTGCGCGACAGAGCTTCCTTGCTCTATGTCGCGACATGGTCTTTCTGTGTCGCGATAGGGGTCGCGACGTTGGGACTAAACGTCGCGACGTCAATTTCACCTTTCTCTGGAACGTCGCGACGTGAGATTCCAACGTCGCGACGTTGATTTTTAGTGCCTCTGGAACGTCGCAACGTTGACCAACGTCGCGACATTGATTTTCTATCTCTCTGGAACGTCGTGACGTTGACTTCTAACGTCGCGACGTCGATTTTCAATCTCCCTGGAACGTCATGACGTTGATCTCCAACGTCGCGACGTTGATTATTACTGCTCTCTGGAACGTTTAGAGAAGATTGCTCGAAGGAATATATTTATTTTACCAAAAATAGGAAAATTGAGTTTTTCTGTTTTAGAAAGGGAAGGAAAAAAAAGGGGAATGTAATATTGTTATTTTATTTTAAGATGTATATATTTAGGTTGTTATTTATAATTTGAATAAATTTAGTTAATTAATATTATTGATGGTTATTGAATAAAATGTTTTGTAAATAAATATTTTACAAAACTTTAGAATAAAATTGTGAAAATAATAAAATAATAAAAGAAATAAAAGAATAAACAATTTAATGAATTAAGTATTAAGGAAAATGGGAAAAAACCTTTCTTTAGAAAGGGGAGAAAAAAAAAAAAATCACCTCGTCAATGTGAGACGGTGGTCACTGTGGGCCAGCTAGAATACGATAGCTCATCCTCATTTTCCTTTGGCGAGATGGAAGCGATTCTTTTCTCCCTTTCACAAGAAAGTTTCCCGATACAATACAATTCGTAAATTGTTTATTCTTTATTTCTTTATTATTTTATTAAACTTTACAATTACATTCTAAAGTTTTGTAGTATTTACAAAACATTACAATAACCATCAATAATATTAATTAACTAGAACTATTCAAGTATAAATAACAAACAAAACATACATCTTTAAACAGTTTCGCTAGATAGAAAATTTATTCAGCCTAGCGAGAATTTTCAATTCGCTTTCCATGGAGTCCAAGAACACCTGAAACGGAGTTCGGACGAAGGAGTTAAATCACTTATTCTCTTAAGGCCATGTTTGGCTAAAAATGCATTCTTTTTACTTAAGTTTCTCCCAAAATGCTTTATAGCCCATATACTTAGCTTATATACGGCTTAAAGCAAGGGAAATTACAAAAACAAACCAAAACAAAAACTATTACAAGGGTTCATAAAAATTTTGTGCATTGGGATTAGGTACTTCCTCCATATCCTCTGCATTAAACCCAGGCCCAACTGCATTAAAATCAGGCCTAGCTGCATCAAGAATCAGTTGTCAATATGGATTACTAGATTATGTATCCACCTCTTCATGAATATTACATTCAAAATTTGTAGAGGTAGCATGCACATATTGTTCTACATGTCGATCCCATACATAATAATCTGCAATAAATCCTTTTCTAAAAAGATGTAACTTCACTTCGTCTCATGCTCTTGTCTGGTGTGCATTTTTTTTGTAGATTTCTAGTCGACCACGACTACTATGGCTCCCAAGAAGGCGAGTCGGCCAAGCGACAACGTGCTGGCTCCATAAAGCATCACCTCACCATACCAGGCTTCTCGGGGAAGATGGAATTTTCCCTTGACAAGCACATGTATGGCTTGTTTAAGTGAATTCAAAATTTTGGACTATCTTGTCATATGCCCTTATTGCCATCTTATCCATGGCAGAAATTTTCGCAAGTTGCGAGCTTGCTCTCTTCGCTAGGCTAGCGAAATTCGCTATGCGAAAATTCAGCATGCTGAATTTCGCGAGACAATTCCAAACGGTGAAGTCCGTTTCATCATTCGAGATCTAGAAAAATTCCGGATTTTGATCGAAATTACCGTTTTACCCTTTTTCAGAAAATTAGAATTTTCTCGGGTGAAGGATCCGGCATTCTATCGTCCAGTTCAGGATTTGACTACGTATGACCTCCAATTTCGGAAGGTCATAACTTCTCCGTCCGAACTCCGATTTGGGTGTTCTTGGACTCTATGGAAAACCCATTGAGTCAATTTTTAATAACAAATTTTGGAGGAAAGTTATAATAATAAATTATGGATAAATTTAATTTAAAGATGAATGTGAAGATAAAGTCTAAATTACTTTTAAATTAGCATCTAACTTATCATAAATTATTACAATAATTATATTCTTTATAATATATATATATATATATATATATATATATATATATATATATATATTACTTTTGTTAAATAAAATTATTAATTTGATAATACACGTATTTGTAATAAATATATTAGCATCACCTATAATTTTATTAAATCTTAACTTATTTAATTACATGTATTCTCTAATAATTTATAATTTTTTAAGCTTTCTGTTTATTTGAATTTACGTATCGACAGAGACCGAGCCAATACATTCAAACCAATATGTCTCAAGACTCTTCGAGGCGATGATCGATACCGCGACTTTGAATCATGTTTGTAAGAAAAAATAAATAAAGTGATGACAATAAGTTAGGTTGAATGTGAAAGTGGAGAGGAGATGACATTCACAACATTAGCTAATAAGATAGAGAGATATTTAGGCATTTTTAGGTTTCAACAAAAGCAAATAATTTTTTTTGTAGGATCATGAGATGTCCTGTGCGGGTTTGTGCACACACAGAAAGCGCTTTTAAGCTATACTACACTCAAACTAATCCACTGGGGAGGGGCCAACAGTAAGATCGGTAAAGTGCATGTAAAGCTAGCACATTTCGAGATTCAAACTAAGTAACCCTTGGTTAAGTTATAAGTGGCCTCAACAATCTCACCTACATGTAGGATGTTAATATTTTAAGGCCTTTGGACTCTCGCATGGTGTAAGACCCGAGAAATTTCAATTTCTGGAAAAAGGGTAAAATCGTAATTTCGGTTACAAAATAGTAATTTCGGTTAAAAATCCGAAATTTATTCTCTAGATTTTTTGGATCTGAAGCGAATTTCACATGGAATTATTACCATGAGGAAATCTAGCTAGCACGTAAAATTTCGTAAAATTAAGATAGTCGAAGTTGACACGTTTTTCGAGAGGCATCCGTTTGGTGCCATAAAGCGCGATTTTGATGCGACCGAAGTCACATATAGCACATACTCATGTGCCATAAATTGGCATGAGTAAACATGAGTGGGTGTAGAGATGAAGCCGGATGTCAGCCCAGGAGAAAGAGGACATAAAGCGTCATTTTTAGAGAAGTTTAAGTCACTAAATGACAAAAGAATTGAATAGTGCTCTTCTCCTCAATTTGAAATAAAGAAAAACGTGAAAGGCAAAGAGGCCGGAGTCGATGTTTGCTGCAAACGGAAATGGAGGTTTTAGAGAGAAGGTCTGACTTCTCTCTAGATTTCTGACAATCGATCGTCGATCATGGTGAAGGCTCTACAGCGGAGAGGGCCGCGTGGGTACCAGATTTAGGAGTTTCCTCGAACTCCGAGTAGGGGTTTCTCCTACTTGGGTTTTATTCTTGTTAAGTACCATGTAAAATGTTTCCCCGGTTGATTGAGGCCTTGAACGGGCGTTTGATCGATCCCAAAGCTTGGGACGGGTGATTGATTTATTGAACCCAATGTGAACAGCCGTAACGTGAGGAATTGTATTTGGGTCTTTAATAGCGTAAATTATGCTTTAAATCATGGATTGATTTGGATGAGGCCGGAAATGGCCGTGAAATGCGGGTTCACAAAGTGAACCAATGAATGGATGTGTGTTTGAACCGTAAAACCTAGGTTTTTACTGTTCATAGGAATAGTGACAAGAATATATTTTTGTGTGAAAATGTGGCAGTGAGTGATTGAGCGGGCATTCAGAGTGTTTGATTATGTCTTGAGTAGAGCTATGAATTTTGATGTATGAGATTGATTAATTACATGACATGATTGTGTGATTGGATATTATGTGGATATGTACATGTTTACCTATTCATGTGATTATTTGTATTGGAATTAGCATACATGCATTCCATGCCTTTGGAACATCCTAGGACTATAGGGTTGGTACATGAGATGAGTCTAAGAAAGCAGTTCGGAGGATGAAGTCTAAAATATTAATTATCGGAGGAGTAGTCCAAATGAAAAATATCAATGCGTCGGGCTGACCCAATTGATATATACACATCGGAGGTTGTCCACAAACTAACAAAACAATAATTCTCATACAAGGCTTGGCGAGGTGTGAGAGAGTCGGTGAGGACTCGGGATGCGGGTTGAGTCATTGTAGACATTCAAGTAGGATCATGCATTTGCTTGGATATGTTATTTTGGAACATTACCTTTGCACTTAGGTGGAGAGTAGCCCACTTAGGGCGTTCCACTGCGAGCATTGGCTCACCACAATCGAGGATATTATTTTAAGTCTGGGAGCGTGCGGGTCACGGCTAAATCTGAGGCTAGAGGATTAGAAGAAGCTAGAGTTGTGGCTTTGGTTTGATTTACACATGTATTAGGGCTACATAAGTTTAATATATGTTGTATAAAATGAAACATATTAACTCTTGTAACTATTGGGTATATAGTTGGATTCATAGTTGGTATGTATATTGAGTATTGTTTATGGGCCCAAGTGGCCATATTACTCATGTGATTGGATATATATTGGATTATATTGCCTTTATTTGGGACAAGATGTCACCGGTGTTGTAGTTGGGTGAGGCTCCCCGTACAAATGAGACTGCAGCTCGTTTTTCGAGAAGTGGCGTCGGGTAACCGACATCCATAATATTCCAGCGGGTTGACGGGTAGTCAACGGACCCCGGGTTTGGGGCGTCACAGCTTGGTATCAGAGCTTAGGTATACGAATACCTAGGGAGCTAGGGTTTGGGTATCCATCACCACTAGGTGGTGTGATGTGGAGTCTAGGTATATGGAAACCTAGAGATTGAGGATTTGGGCTTAGGCCATAGTCAAGTAAGAACATTACCACTAGGTGTGGTTTGATGTTGAGTTTAGGTATGAGATTACCTAGAAAATCACGGGACAAAACTAGGACACTACATGCATGTGTTGATGTGTTTTGTGTGATTTGGTGAATTGTGTAGCAGTGGTGTGTATGCCATGTTTTATGTGTGTGTGGAGATGTTTGTGTGCTTAAGTGATTAGCACATAGAGTGTATTGGAAATTTGTTTAGGAGTTTCTGATTAATACAAGCGGAAATGGGAAATAAATTGAAATTAATTTATTTGGTTTATTGGATGACAAATAAATTTAATAAAATTTTAAGGTGTTAGGACATTTTGGAAGTTTACAGTGGGTAAACTTGAACAAAGGAAATTAAAATAAATAAATTTCATAAATTTATTTGGGTTATTTGGGTTTTTTAGTGTGAAACTGGAAAAAGAAAATAAATTTTATAAATTTATTCGGTTACGAGGTGAAGAAAATAATTTTCTAAGGTTTTATATGATGCTAAAAGCGAAGAAAATGAGAAAATAAATTTTTGTAAATTTATTTGAGTGTTAAAGAAAATGAAAAAAAAATGGATAAATAATTTTTTCAGAATTTTTCCAGTAGCTAGAAACAAGGGAGAAATGAAAAAAAAAAAAAAAAATATTTTTGGTGCAGAAACCGTTTTGGGCTACTGCCCAAACAATATTGTGAAAAACAAAATTTGGTATTGCGATACAATCATTGTATTGCAGAGATTTAGGATGGAAGGAAGCTAGTTTAAAGGAAAATTGTATTGCAATACAACCGGGTGTATTGCAAGAGGTGGCTGATTTGGTTAAGGGTTTTGTATTGCAACAGGTTGGTTTATATTGCAATAGAAGGGGTGCGACGGAGCGGAGTGTATTGCAATACTGCAGCATGTCTGACTTAGTCTGACTTAGTAGGACTTATATCAAAATACCTTTGAGTGTATCGCGAGAGAACAAACGAGGCTTTAGTGAAGCTACGCCATTGTGTCGCAATCTGATGGGTGTATTGTGTTGCTTATGGAGCTACAGGTTATGTCAGTGCAATAGGTGTATCGTGAGCGAGGGGCGCCTAAGGTAGGGCGTGATCTACATAGCGTTGCGGGGACCACGACCGCGAGCTGGGGCGCTGCGACAGGGCGCGAGGCATGGCGCGCGTGGCCACGAGCGCGACGCTGTGTGTTGTGACTCTGTTGGCTGGAGGCTGATCTGACCGGGGGGCCTCGGCCCGATGCCGGCGGGCAGGCCACGATGCGACTGGGGCATGCGCACACAGGCGTGCACAGGTCACCCGAGTTGGGCGGTTTGGTGCTCATGCACCTGGCTTGGTTTTCGGCCTAGTTTTTCGACTCGGTATTGGTTCTGAGTCATCGTTTGGACCCGATTCATGAACATTGTTCATCACAAAATTTTTCGAAATTTTTTTAAATTAAATTAATTAAAAATAAGCAAAAATCAAATAAAAGTTGACAAAATTTTCAAAAAATAAAATTTTCAAAAATAAAATTTTTGTGGATCAAAATGATTTTAATTGTAGATAAATGGTTCTGCATTGCTTCATAAATGCATGAACTTGATATATACACTGGTTTTTGTGTATGATTAGTGTCTCGAATTTGTGTTTATACGCTAGAATCTTGTATGATTGCTTGTCATGTTAATTGTGTAGATGGCTAGTAGAGGGCCGAGGGACGTGAAGGGGCGTCCACGGGGCAGCGGTCGGGTACCAGGCATTGACCATTGATCGGTATATGATCGGCAGGCCTGTTGAAATTTGTGGAGTGTTCTTGTGGTACCCTTGCATAAATTTAGCATAAGCGGGTAGTCGGGGGAGGTCTAGTAACCTCCGGAGATTTAGGCGCACACCCTCCGACATTCCGCGGGGAGGAGACACAATGGTGTGACCATTGGTTTATGTAGATCGAGCGTCTTTGGGCTATGGAGATCACCTCGTCTGACCATGATGAGGTTAGTGCATTCGGCTAGAGGCGGGTGGTATGGTGGAGATGGGTTAGGACTTCTAGAGACTTAGAGGTTATGACATGGGCGGGGATTTGGGGAGGCTGTTCGTGCCGGTAAGTATTTTTCAAGAGGCTGCGAGGCATCTGGCTCAGGGAGGTTCCTAGAATTTGAAGCGAGGGCGATAGTGTGATGGACTATGTGGCTAGATTCACAGAGTTAGCCCGATTTGCTGATGATTATGTGGCCACATACATGGCCAAGGTTAAGAGATTCGAGAATGGAATGAAGTTGTTCATTCGAGCCAGGATTGTAGGACTTCGCCTACGGGATATGGATTCCATGGTTGGGACATCCCTGACCATAGAGAGAGAGATAGAGGATGCTCGGAGCACTCGGGATGCGAGTGTTAGTAGCAAGAGGAAGGATAGTCAGTCTTCTTCGGTTCAGTGGGCGAAGCTTCTAGTTCAGAGGGTCCGAGTCACGGTCATCAGGGCCGGGGGCGATGAGAAGTTGTGGTCGAGAGCGGGACGGATGAGATTTTGATAAGGCGGGGCGGATGGTGTGCTACCATTGTCGGCTTGGACACATGAGGAGGATTGCCGACGAGGATCGGGGTTTTGGGATAGCACGGTCAGTCGATGGCGGGCGAGGAAAGTCTGATCGTTCCTCCACGGTAGCTGACCATAGGCTGAGAGGCAGGTCTGGAGTTTCAAAGGCTACGGGCCTGCCTTTCACGAGCGGGCCGAGGGCGGGTATGGAGTAGAGGTGGGGACGGGGTCCTGAGCGGGACATCGAGGGGGGTCGGGCGTGTCGCACATCACACATGAGTGAGTCATTGAGATCAATAGGTTATACGGGAGTACGTTTTGCACTCTAAGCCTATGGGCAAGAGTCTTGTTGGTCGGTGCTTAGCATTCATTCATTCTTGTCGAGTTGTGATCGAGTTGGGCTTAGAGGGTTGGGGACAGAGGAGCCTTTATATGTGAGTTCTCCTAGGATTAGAGGGTAGAATAGGGATGATATGTCTGTGGTTGTGAGTTAGAGATCTCGGGGACTCTTCTCCACGGTGGACATCAGGATCATGGACACATGTCAAAGTTCGATGTCATCCTAAGGATGATTAAATGATAGCAAGGATGATTATCGATTGTGGCGCGGGAGAGTTCTGCTGTGGAGTGTACTCGATGCGGTATTTCGAGGACAAACATGATATTTTGCCCCGGGCATTATCTGAGTCAGGTATGTGGGGCGGTTAGCGGAAGTTGGCTAAGCCTTACCCTAGAAGGGCGAGTGAGACGGACTTAGATTTACCTCAGTGGTTTCTGAGTATGCGGATGTTTTCGGATGACCTACGGGCCTCATAGGGATGTAGACTTGGTGCTCCAGGTTACACCACGGTACTTCACCCATCTTTATGACTCCGCATGGATGGCCTGGTGGAGTTGCGAGAACTTCCGAGTCCAGTTCTGAGAGCTATTGAATGAGGTTGACTCAGACCAAACGCCGCCATGGGCGCTCCGGTTCTATTTGCAAAGAAGAAGGGCGAGACCAACCATTGCATTGATTAGGCGTTGAGTAGGGTTCACGATCGAAGTCGGTACCCATTACAGAAAGTTGGCGATTTGTTGATCGGATCAGAAGGTATGAGTCTACTCCAAGATAAACCTTCGCACTGGTTACCATCAGCTGAGAGTTAGGGATATAGATATCTCTAAGACAGCGTTTAGGACGTGTTATGGGCACTTTGAGTTTACGGTGATGCCCTTTGGATTGACAGAATCTTTGCCGACTAGCGTTCATGGATCTCATGCATGGGATATTCCAGCCCTATTTAGGTCAGGTTTGTCATAGTCTTCGTGGATGACATTTTGATCTAATCCCGATCAGTGGGAGCATGGGTATCACTTGAGGATCGTTTACCGAGTTGTTGAGAGACCGTAATTTTGTGCAGCTGCAAGTTCGATAAGTGCGAGTTAAACTGCGGGGTGGGATTTTGGGACCGTGGTGTCGGCATTAAGGGTGTCGGTCGACACAGAAGGTCGAGCGGGATGAGTTAGGAAGGCGAGTGGGTCTTCGAGATCACGTAGTTTCTTGGGATTTGAGTGGGTATTACAGGAGGATTCATTGAGGATTTCTCCGGGATAACGTGCTATGACTAAGGTTGACCGGAAGGAGGTGAGGTCAAGTTCGATCGATGACCGATGGAGGCATTCCAGAGTTGAAGAGGAGACTTACTCATCCCATCTTGATAGCTCTTTGATAGGGACAGGGGTACACAGTTGCATTGTTACGCCGAGGGCCTGGACGGGGATGTGCTTAGCTGCAAATCGAGGGTAGCAACTTATGGTTCTCGTTAATGAAGAATCACGGCAAAATTACCCCACACATGACATGGAGTTGGCGCCATGGTCTTCACCTTGAAGATTGGCGCCCACTACTTATATGGCGAGGAGTTCGTGAGGTGTACTCACTACAAAAGTCCCCAAGTATATTACCACGCAGCGGGGACCTCAATATAAGGCAACGTATGGATGGAGTTTCTGTGAGGATTATGACTTCACTTCAGACACACCTCGTAAGGCAAATGCGGTGGCCGATGCACTCAATCGAAGTCACGAGGAGCGCTGGCTATATAGATTCTCGGAGTGGCTGACGCCGAGGATCGCTGGATAGTTCACATAGACAAAGGAGCGCATTCGTGGTACTCCTGGAGTTTAGTGGCTACACCGCTCTGGGCTGAAAGGGTGAGATCGAGTCCCCGAAGCATAGGACGTGAGATAGCGTCCATCGTGACCGAGTACGCCAGGTACTGCAGACTTAGTCTTCGATATAAGGGACTCGTAGGTTCTCGGGGCTGACCAATTTGAGAGAGGAGATTCTCAGGGAGTTTCATTGCTCTCGATTTGCCGTGCATCCAGGTGGCACGAAGATGTACCAGGATCTTCGTCGCAATTACTGGAGTGGGATGAAGAGACACGTAGGGGACTTTGTTCGACGATGTCTCACGTACGCAGGGTGTTAAGGCTGGCACAAGAAGCCGCCAGGCTACTTCACCATCGAGGGTCGAAAGGGCTGGAGCACGCCACGATGGACTTTGTGACCCACTTAGTAATCACGGACGCCAGCCAGAAGATGACGTATCGGTGATATGGACCGCTCACGGTCGGCAGACATTTTCTAGCCGTGCGGATGACCTTCGCCTTGGAGAGATTCTACCGGTTATACATTTGAGAGATAGTCCGACTACATGGAGTACCGATATCCATAGTGTCGGATAGGGACCCGAGGTTTACGACACACTTTGAAGAGAGTTTCAAAAGCATGGGGTACACAAATTCGACGATGAGTATATTGCCTCCACCTCGTATTGCATGGTCGGGCCCGAGAGGACTACATGTGTTAGAGGACATGCGCGAGTAAAAGGCCCGGATCATAAGGGTAGTCGAAGAGCACTCGCCTCAGTGGAATTCTCCTACAAATGGGGCTACTGTGCGAGTATACAAACGGCACCGATGAGGCATTGTATGGAAGGCCATGATCATCATGGCGTTGACCGAGGTGGAGAGAGCTCCATCACCGGTCCCGATTCGATTAGAGACACCTCCGAGAAGGTGAGCTTGATAATGATGGCCGCCTTCTTGCCGGATCGTGAAAGTGCATGTAAGAGTTATGTCGAGCGTACAACGCCGACCCTGCAGCCGGGTCGCGGATCACGCTGGGCGCGACGTCAAGAGAGGAGTGGTCGATTCGGCAAGCGAAGTTATCGCCGGCGCGACGGCCTTTCGAGATACTCGAGGATAGGCACCGTCAGCAGACTGATTGGCGCCACCGGCCAAAGATGTCGTGTCCACGAGGTGTTTCACGCTCCATGCCCGAAAATATACTCCAGATCCGTACCACGGGTGGATCGGGGACAGATTGAGATCGACACCGCATGGGACCTTCGGCGAAAGTGACCGCGCAGACGGCCGGAGTACGCGATAAGGTTTTGCGACGCAAGACTCCGTGAGGCTGTGCGAGGGTACCATGGAGGCACTATGGAGTGGAGGAGTCCACGCGGGGGAGCGCGAGGGCACGACAAAGGGTCACCATCTTCTTGTTTGTGGATGAAGGTACGTGGGTTTAGTCGCTTAAGATTTAATGATCGCTTACATGCATGGTGTAATGACCGCGAGCATACGCATGCGATCGGGATTGTAATTGTCCCAATTTTTGACGAAATTCCTTTAAGGAGAGGAGAATAAGACCCGAGAAATTTCAATTCGAAAAATGGCAAAATCAGAATTTCGCATAGTACTTTAAAATCCGAAATTTATTCTAGATTCGGATGACGAAACTGGATTTCACCGCTGAATTCGCCTGAAATCTAGCTAGCACGTAAAATTTCTCGTGAAAATTCGAGATAGCCTGAGTTGACATGTTTTTCGAGGCACGCTTCGCGCCGTGAAAAACGATTTTCGGCGTTGCATTTAAAGTCACATATAACATATAATATGCCATAAGTGGTATGAGTAGAGAAAGTATGAAAATGGACGGCCGAAGATGTCGAATGTCAAAACCGGGAAAAGAGGGACATAAACGCTACTTTAGAAAAGCTTGCCTACTAAACGACAAAAGAATTGAATAAAGGCTCTTCCTCAATTCAAATAAAGAAAAACGTGGAAAGGCAAAAAGAGGGCGGTGTCCTGGGGTGACTACCGCAAATGTAAATGGAGGTTTTGTGAGAGAAGGTCTCCCGACTTCTCTCTAGATTTACTACAACTGATCGCTGGCCGTCTTTCTAGCAGGAGAATCAAGTTTACGCGTAAGAGGGCTTCGCAGGGGTATCTGGATTTAGAGTTTCTCAACTCCGAGAAGTGTGGCTCTCCCTACCGGGTTTTGTATTCTTCGCTAAGCACCATGTAAACGTTTACTGACGGCGCCTCAACGATCAAAAAGGACTTGGCCCCAAAGTCACCTAATTGATTTGGATTTTATTGAACCTAATGTGAGCAAAATAACTCGAGTGGAATCGCTTGGGTCTCAATAGCGTAAATTATGCTTTAAATCATGGATTGATTTGGATGAGGCCGAAAATGGCCGTGAAATGCGGGTTCACAAAGTGAACCAATGAATGGATGTGTGTTTGAATCGTAAAACCTAGGTTTTTACTGTTCATAGGAATAGTGACACAAGAATATATTTCAGGTGAAAATGTGTCGGGGTCGAAAGGGATTCAAGAAAAATTGCTTCGTGTTTGATTATAGCCCATAGCTAATTTGATGTATGAATCTGATTAATTACATGACATGATCAGGTGATTGACATTATGTGGATATGCATGTTTACCTATTCAGAGGTGGATTAATTTGTATCGAATTGGCATACATGCATTCCATATGCACCAGAACATCCTAGAACTATAGGAGTTAATGCAATGGGACTTAGTCTAGAGAAAATGGTCCGAGGGTAGTCTAAAAGACACTATCTGGAGGGTAATCCAATGGTAACATCAATCGCCTGAGCGGCCCAATTGATATTCATTAGAGGTAGTCCATTAAACAAATAATATATCAATCGCCTGAGCGCCAACTGATATATACTATGTCACCTGAGGGCTGTCCAAACTAACAAAACAATAATTCTCATACAAGGCTTAGTGAGTGTGAGAGAGCCGGTGAGGACTCGGGTTTGAGTCAATGGCGTAGACATTCCAAGTGTGATCACGACTATTAATGTATGTTTATTTTGGAACATTGCACGCACTTAAAGGAGAGTAGCCCACTTAGTGGCGATTCCACTATCGAGCATTAGCTCACCCCGCTGAGGGATATTATTTCATGCATGTGAGCGGCGGGACGGTTCGCTCTAGACCGAGGATTAGAAGAAAGCCGAGTCGGGCTTTGGTTCCCGATTTACATACGAGATAACCCCCATAAGTTTAATATATGTTGTATAAGAGTAGAAACATATTAACTCTTATAACTATTGGGTATATAGTTGGATTCATAGTTGGTATGTATATTGAGTATTGTTTATGGGCCCAAGTGGCCGTATTACTCATGTGATTGGATATATATTGGATTATATTGCTTGTTTGGAGGACGGAGATATCTAAGGTGTTGTAGTTGGGTGGGAGTTCCGTCTACGAAAGGAGACTACGACCCGATTTTAAAGTAGTCGGGTAACGACATCCATATGTCAAGCGGGTTCTTGGTGAGTCATGGACCCGGGTTTGGGAGCGTCACACATGGGTATAGTTATTCATTTATTATAATTATTAAAACAAATATAAGGGATAACGAGGCTCATGGCTAGAGGTAACAATTTAAGCTGACCCAATTATTTCTTAATTTCTTTATATATATAAATAAATTGAGATCGTATAATTTAACTGCGTTTATATAGGTCATCTTGGATATCCTTTAAAGTGCGATATTTGTTATTGCATCATTGGCTTTCTAACCACACTCATGGATTAAAATTATAACTGTGATATAAAAATATACGGTTTAGATGGATATATTAATATGTCAATTTCTGAGATATACTCGAAAATATATAAGTGAATATTTTACATAAATATATATAAAACAGGAGAATTATATGAAATTATGAAAATAGTTTTAAAAAAGTTTAAAAAAAATAATATTTTTATTTTTTTCCCCAAAAAAAGAATATACTTACCTTTAAAAAAATGTCATGAAAATAATTATTGTTATCCCATGAAAATTGTAACCTTAAAATTTAAATATATATTAATGGATTATCCATCAAAAATAAATTATTATTATTATTATTTATTTTAATATTTTATTATTTATTAACTTATAATTTAAAAATATATCAATACTTTATCTTATGGATTCATAATAATTGTAATATATATAATTTAAAAAAAATTAAACAATGATTCTTGAAATGATATTAATGTAATAAAAGTAAAAGAATAATTTATCTCTAATATATATTGTAATATATATTCGTTGAATGCCCTAAATTATCAAAAGCCTACATGACTTTTTGGACAAGAGTTTGTTTTACAATGTTTTGGACCAAGTTCAAATCCTCTTAAAATATATCCCAATTTTTCAAACCTTGGGTGTAAGACATTGTAGCTCATTGTATGGATTAGGCAAGCGAAATTGATTGGTCCGGGTTTTGGTGGAGGGACTTTTGTTTTTGTTTTTTATCATAAGAGACTTTTAATTTTTAAGCTCCTTGATTTTCCATTTTACCTCTTGGTGTAATTTGTTTATAATCTATATACTCTATTGCACTTTTCTTTAGGTGCTTCCATTTTTTTTTTCTAGTCTACCAGTAAATAAATGACAAAGATAATATGTGAAATTATTGTATTTTGGAGATTAATTTTCTTTACACGTGCTTTCTTCGTTACAAAATGAAAATTATTAGTAGAAATGAAATTAATAATTATTAAGAAAATAATAAAAAAAGATAGAAAGGGTGGGTAAAATGGTTGCCTACTCCTCGTCAGGTATTAGTATTACTATTTTTGAGGGAAGCATTTAGGGGTTGGTGAGTAGTGGGACCCACTTAAAAGGCTACATTACTTCATCGTTACATCACATGATGATGACACCTACCCCATTCAACAACTTTTTACTTATACTTTTTATTTTTTATTTTTTATATATATACATTTTCCCCCCTTTGTCTTTTGTATGAAAAAATATAAGAAATTTCATTCATATGACTCTCAAGTTGATTGAAAATAAATAAATAAAAAAAATCTGGTATAAAAATGAAATTAAATTGAGAGTACAATAATCAATTATTTAATAGAAAAACGTATCATATATGAATACTCGGGAAAGATTAGTTTGAATATTATACTACCAATTCGATTCGGCGTAAAGGTGATGCAATTTACTTTAATGAGATCAAATTGAAAGCCTATTTCATTTTCTCTCAATTATTTATCTATTATTTTTTTTTTAAACAAAAAGGGATGACTTTTTTTTTTTACTATTATTAGCCTAGGATAATCGATTTGCATATTTTTTCATCATTTTATTTATCAATAAAATGGTTATTTCATAAGATATAGGTTTTCTCTTGTTTTTTTTAATATTCTAGTCATCGTTTTGATACAATATGTAATTATTTTTGTTTTGATATAACCTATAGTTATTATTGTTTTGATGTGACGTTTGTTTGTCGTTATCGTGGTACAATACTTATTTATATGAGGACGATTGGGGCGAAGCAAAAATAAATAAAAAATAATATATATATATATATATATATATATATATATATATATATATATATATATATATATATATATATATATGATAATAAATAAAAAAAATCAAATCAATAATCATCAATTTATGATTCGAGTTAACTAGATGTGGTTTTATGATTTTTTGTGATTTTGATTATATGTTTTTATCGATATATTGTTAGTTTGAATCAATAAAATTATTTTTAATTATCTTAAAAAAAAGGTGATGCAATTAATAATTTTGAGTTCCTAATATATAAATTTTTTAAAAAAAAAAAAAAAAAAAAAAAAAAAAAAAAAAAAAAAAAAAAAAAAAAAAAAAAAAAAAAAAAAAAAAAATTTTCTTGGAAAGGAATGAGTAGCTAACATTTAAAATTAACAGTGGGAGGATCTACTACTATTGTAATAATTGTAATAATAAACGAAAATGTTAAAATTTGATTGTGTTGATGTATTGAGTATTGAGGGATTTGGGGTTGGGGGGTGGGGAATATGGGAATTGGTAGTGAGTAGTGACATCCAACAACCCCCAACTTTCTATATACTCAATTTGGGGGGTGAGTAGTGAGTAGGAATCTGGGGATTGGGGGTTGGGGGTTGGGGGTTGCTTTCTATGTACTCTATTAGAGCCAATATTTCATGGAAAAGTCTCTTCCCTCTTATCACACAATGACAGAAGCTTCTCACTCAACACCTCAGACTCCGTTCTTTGAGTTCCTTCCACCTGGAAACAAAATATTACAATAAACTATTAGCATGTTATCTAAATGGTCAAATTCAGTAATAAAATCAATAAATGGATAAAATTTACAAAGGTTGAAAACAATGGAGGGGAGAATGCTAGCATTGTGGATTTCTTTGGGGATGTCGACATTTGATGTGTTGTAGTGTTTTGATGTCTCTACAAGGTGATCTATTATTGAAAATAAATTGAAAAATGGAAGACTTAATTGGGCCCTTATTTATAGAACATTGATGTCATTGCTCACAATCATTTTTATTCTAGTTCAATTGTCTACAAGGATTGAAGATGAAGCTGTAAAGCTCGTATACGATGCATGGGAAACACAAACATGTATTATAAAATCTTTATTAGAGCTATGTCTTGCTTCAAGCAACTTGATGGGGTTTTGGCTCCTCTATCTCCATGTTCTTTGTATCCATTTTTTTCCTTAGTTAAAGAAAAAGAAAAAAAGACCTGGAGGTTGGAGCCTGACCAAGCGTGGATGGCTCATGAGTCAAGTTAGTTCATCAAACCGAGAAAAAGATACTAGTCTAGATTCCTATAATTTTCATTATCTGATTGTTGGCTTATTCTTATTCAAAATTATTTGAACAAATCGATCGATTCTTAGTCATGACTATTTTTTTTCAAGTGGAAGGTTTTTAAACCTGTGGACTTGCCAAGAAAATATAACATTTAGTACCTTAAATGGAATATTTAAGAAGCGCCTCACAGACTTAGTTTTATACAGTATTATATAGCTAAATGCATATTTTACTTTTTATGGTTTTTTCATTTTTTAATTATTTGTGATATTAAAATGTTAAAGAACATAGTAAGAAATAAAATATTTTTTAATGTTTGTAGTTACTATTAGAAATATAAGAAAAACTTATAATATATATATATACTCCTCTATATATATATTTTTTTATAAAATGAGAGAAAATATGTAAATGCATTTGAAAAAATGTAAGACCAAAAATTGATTTAAGGAAAAGAAGCTAATCGTAATTTATTCTGAAAATTGTAAGTCGGTTAAAAATCCGTAATTTATTCTCTAAATCTCGGATGATGAAGCAGTTGCAGATTTGGAATCGTCTGCTGAAATCTAGCTATCATGTAAAAATTTTGTCGAGTTCCAAGGCGGTCGGGTCGGCGCGTTTTTGAGGAAGGCATCGCGGTTCGGGTCAAGTAAGCGATTTTGTAGTTTGTGACGAAAGTCATATATAATATGTACTCATGTGCCATAAGTGGTATGAGTAGAGAAATGATGAAAATGGACGGCCGAGATAGTGCTGAATATCAATTCTGGTAAAAGAGGGACATAATGGTAATTTTGGAATTTGATTTAAGTCACAAAATGCCAAAATAGTCAATAGTAACCATCTCCTTCATTAAACCAGGACCAAAAACGTGAAAGCTAGGGATTTTCTTGGGGTCGGATGGAGGAATTTTAGTGAGAGGAATGTACATGCTCTGAAATCTGGGCGTCTAGGCCAGTCGGTGATCTTCGGAATGAAGGAGGAGGCGCTCTACGCGGAGAGGGCTTCGTGTGGGTATCAGATTTAGGGAGTTTCTTCAAACTCCTTGAGGTAGGGCTTTCTCCCTACTTGCGTTTTATTCCCTCTTTTAAATACTATGCAAATGTTTGAGCAGAATGAGGCCGTGAGAGGCAGTTTGATCGGTCCCAAAACTTGAGACCTAATTGTTATGAATTTTTGAGTACCCATTGGAGCAGCCGTGACTGCCATGGCTGATTGGGTTGTCAAATTGGGTGATTTGGTATTAAATCATGTATTGGTTTAGAAAAGGTCGGGGAATGGCGTGAGATCTTGAGTTCACAAAGTGAGCCCAGATGACTGTTGAGTGTTGGAATGGCAGTAAACCCTAGGGTTTTTCTTGTTCCTGAACATCATCAACCATAAAAATATATTTTGTGAAAATATATGTTTGGTCAAATAATTCTAAGTGAAATTGCTGCGTGTTTGATCGATGTAGTGAGCTAATTTTGATGTTTGAAATGATAATTACATGACATGATTGTGTGATTGGATATTATGTGAATATGTGCATGTTTACATATTTACATGTGATTAGACTGTATTGGAAATGGCATATGTGACGCCCCAAAACCCGGGGGTCCGTTGACTACCCGTCAACCCGCGGAATACAAGTGGAGGTCGGGTTACCCGACGCCACTTTAGAAAATCGGGCGAGTCTCACGCTTTTATGCGGGGGCTCTGCCCAGAAACAACCTGCGTATCTTGTCTAAGCAACAGTCAATATATGCAATATATCCAATCACACGCGTAATACGGCCACTTGGGCCCATAACAATACTCAATATACATACCAACTATGAATTCAACTATATACCCAATAGTTACAAGAGTTCAAATGTTTTACTCTCATACAACATCTATTAAAATTAGAGAAATTCTAATACATGTAGATAACGTCATAACCCAAAGCCACAATCCGGCTTTTCTTCTAATCTCAGTCTCTAGGACGAGCCGTCCCCTCGCACGCTCCATGTACCTGTAAAATAAAGGGGGGTCCCACGACGGGGTGAGCTAAAGCTCAGTAGGAGAATCGCCCTAAGTGGGCCACTCTCCACCAAAGTGCAGTGCAATGTTCCAAAATAAACACACATTCAAGTAAATGCATGATCCTACTTGAATGTCTACATAACCAACTCAGATGCCGAGTCCTCACCGACTCCCTCACACTTGCATAAGCCTCATATGAGAATATTAGTTTATTAGTGGACAACCCTCCGATGTATATATATCGGGTGGGCGCTCAGAGCGATTGATATATTTACTTGTTTAATGGACACCCTCACGATGAATATATATCAAGCGGGCGCTCAGAATGATTTGATATATTATTTAGTTTGGACTACCCTCCGATAATTAACATTTTAGACTGCCCTCCGGGCCATTTTCTCTAGACTTATACATGCACTTAACTCTATAGTCCTAGGATGTCTCGATTGCATATGGAATGCATGTATGCCAATTCGACACGATCCCAATCACATGCAAATATATAACATGAATATACTCGCATAAAAATTAAATCACACAACCATGTTATGTAATTATCATCTCAAACATCAAAATTAGCTCGTTTGGGCTAATGATCAAACACGAGCGATTTAATTTAAATCCTTTCGACCAAACACTATTTTCACAAAAATATATCTTTTAGAACCTTTGTCTCAAGAATAGTGAAACCCTCGGTTACTATTCACAGAAAATCTAAATCAACGGTTCACCTTGTGAACCCGAATCAACCATTCCCGGCTGATGCATACCAAACAAGCATCTAATACACAAGTGAACACAATGCACTCAAACGGCCCACTAAGCGTAGTGGAGGCAGTCACGGGCTGCTCCTTTTTCCTTTCAAAAATTCTATCAATTCGGTCCCAAGTTTTGGGACCGATCAAACGGCCCCTCACGGCCTCATTCAATTGAAACATTAGTAAAACACTTAAATGGGAGTAAAAACTCAAGTAGGGAGAAAATCCTACCTCTTGGAGTTTGTCAAAAACTCACAATCAGTGTGTGACCCTCCGCGTAAATTAGTTCTCCTTCTTGTCAGCTAGCAGACGGTTGGATTTTCCGAAAACTTAGAGAGAAGTTTTAGGTTCTCTCTCTAAAACCCATTTTCGTTTGGCTACTGGACCTTTCTCTTTTTTTTTTTTTCCTCCTCCACGTTTTTGCTTTGGTTTTAATGAAGGAGAAGACGGCCACTGTTCATTTAATCAAATTAAATAATTAATTCCCTTCTTTCTCCAGTTTTGAAATTCGGCACTATCTCGGTCATCCAGTTTAAGTAGTTTATACACTTTCATTACCACTTATGGTACATAGTACTTGTTATATCATGATTTTCGTCGCATCGAAAATCGTTTCACAACGAAACGATGCCTGCCGAAAAGCGTTGCGGCTCCGTGTCGGAATATTCACGGAAATTTTGCGTCTTGCTTAGATTTTAAAGAGATGAGTTAATGGTGAAATCCGATTTCATCATGCGAAGAGATCTGAAGTAATTACCGGATTTTAGCGTAATTACAATTTTGTAATCAAAATTACGATTTTATATTTGAAATTGGAATTTCTGGTCTTAATATACATGCATTCCATATGTCTTGGAGACATCCACAGAATTTATAAGAGTTAGTCGTAGAGATGAGTCAAGAAAATGGTTGGTAGTCTAAAATATTAATTATCGAGAGGTAGTCGAATGAAAATATCAATCGTTGGAGGCGTGATTGATATTCATCGGAGGGTAGTCCACAAACAAATAATATCAATCGTCGGAGGCGGCCCGGTGACCTGACCACATGGAGGTTGTCCACTAATCATGATAATTCTCATACGAGGCTTGGCGAGTGTCGGAGTCGGTGAGGACTCGGGATGCGAGTTGAGTCATGTAGACATTTCAAAGTAGGATCATGCATTTGCTTGAATGTGTGTTTTAGGAATTGGAACATTGCAACTGCACTTGGGTGGTGAGAGTAGCCCACTTGGGGCGATTCTCCTCTTGAGCATTAACTCACCGGTCGTGGGACCCCCCCTTTTTGCAGTGCAGGGAGCGTGCGAGAGGCGGCTGTCTGGGGTGGGTTCTGAAGAAAGCCGGAATGTGGCTTTGGTGGTTTACATGTATTAGAACTCTTTAGAGTTTAATATATGTGTGGTTTAAGAGTGAAAACTGTTGTACTCTTGTAACTATAGGATATATATAGTTGGTATGCATATTGAAAATTGTTTATGGGCCAAGTGGCGTGTGGATATATGAGATTATATTTAATTTGTTTGGGACGGTATAATAGAATCTCTTGTATTTGGGGTAGAGCTCTGTGCAAAGGAGACTCTTCCGTTTCACGAAATGGCGTCGGGTAACTTGAGCATCCACTTGTATTCAGCGGAGTTGGCGGTAGTCGGACCTCAGGTGGGCGTCACGATGTTGACACCACGTGTCCGAATCTCACCTACATGTAAGCCCGAACTCGCACTTCTTGAACTTGGCGTACGGTGATGGTCTATGGCAAACGTAAGCGATCCTCAAGTGATACTCATGCTCCTTTCATTGGGAGTAGATGAATGTCATCCGAAGACTACGACAAAGCCCGATCTAAATAGGATTGGAATATCTTATGCATGAGATCCATGAATCTTCTTCAGTGCATTCATCAATCCAAAGGAACAACAGTAAACTCAAAGTGCCCATGCAGCATTCTTATTTGCCAGGGATATCTATCTCACAACCCTCGGCTGATGTTAACCGGTCACGAAGGTGCATCTTGGGTAGACTTCGCTCTCTGTGATCAAACAAATCTCGTCGATCCTCGGTAATGGGTACCGATTCTTGATCGTATCCCGGTTCAACTGCCTGTAATCAATGCACAGTCGAAGGGTCTTGTCCTTCTTCTTTGCAAATAGAACCGGAGCGCCCCATGGTGAAGTGCTCGGTCTAATGAACCCCTTATCCAGTAACTCCTGTAGTTGGACTCTGAGTTCCTGCAACTCAACTGGTGTCGCATCCTATGGAGTCATGAGATGGGTGAAGTACCAAGGTGTAACTTCCGTCTTAGAGTACACTACCCTCTGTGGAGTAGTCTAGGTAAGCTCATGCGGAAAAACATCCACATGCTCGCTGCTTACGAGGTAGATCATCGGCCTCTCACTCGTCCTCTGGGTAAGGCTAAGCTAGCCCGACATAGCGTCTACGACACCTAGACTCGTATGCATGCGGGGCCAAAATGTCATGCTTGTCCCCTTGAAATACTAGTACGAGTCCTACGTGTGGCGGTAGCCTCTGCGCTCCTGATCGATGCGACCACCATAAGGCATCGACCCGATCCGTCGAGATGACATCGAACTCGACATGTCCATGATCCTGTAGTCTCACAGGTGAGTAGAGTCCAGAGATCTCAACTGTAACCTGGCCCCTTATCATCCACATTCTCGCCTACACAATCCCTGGGGAGAACTCACACTCTGAGCTCCTCTAAGGTCTCGACCTCTGGCCCGATCCTCTCTGCATGGTCGGGGTTGTCCTGACCATGGAATCGCGTATCTTGTAGAGCGAAGTCATAATCACGGCTGAATGGACAATTTCAGCCCATTCTCAATCTCCTTACTGGCCAAGTTTGTGGCCACGTGTCATCAGCAGGCTCGGGTACAGCTCTGTGAACTGATCCTGTAATCCATCCGATCCTTCGCCCACACTGCCGGCTCACAGAACTCCTGAGCCTTCGCATGCCTCGTCGTATCTAGAAAGTACTTACCCATAAACAGCTCCTGAAACTGTGTCCATGTCATAACCTCTAAGTTTCTAGAAGTCCTAGCCCATCTCTCCACCATGCACGGGCCTCACTCTGTTGGAGCAACGGCTAACGATCTGATCGTATCGGAGGTGATCTCAGTGGCCTCGATGCGTTCTCGTCTGCGTAAACCAATGATGCGCCATATCCGGTCTCCTCCCTGTGAATGTCGGAGGATGATGCGCCCTAAACCTCTGGAGGTTACTGGGACCTCCATGGTTACCTGCTTATACCGGCTGTGATGGCAATTTCTTTGTAATACCTACGGCCTCGTGAACTTCTTGATCAAATCTTGCGGTGGTCGAATGTGCCGGTGCTGACCGGTGCCAGTGGACGTCCTACATGCCATCGTCCTCTCTCACCCAGCCATCTCTACTTGATTAACATGACGGTTAAAACTCAATATAGTATCCTCACAGGCATAAACACGACCCAGAGACACCTAATCATACATATAAATCGGTGTATACACGTTGTCCTTGCATTCTGGTGTCTGAGGCAATCAATTTTGCATTTAAAATATTGTTTTCAACAAAAATTTTATTTTCGAAGATTTTCATTTTTGAAAATTTTATTTTTTCAAAAATTTTGTCTAATTTGATTTGATTTGGTTTGATTTTTATTTAATTTAATAAAAAAAAATTCGAAAAAATTTGTGATGAACAGTGTTCATGAACCGGGTTCACGAACAATGTCCAAAAATTGACTCATGAATAGTATTGAGTCAAGCCAAGACCCCAAAAAGCAGTGAGTACACAAGTGCACAACCACAACCTAATGTGAAGCCAGCGTCCGTCTTGCCGTCGCCCATGAAGCCCTGCCGCGCACCACGCCTTGTCTGCCACTAGCGCCCTCTTGCCACCGCCAGCCCGGGGCCTGCGCCTCGCGCACACTGCGGGCCGTCTTGGCCTTGCCCAGTGCGTGTCGTGGCTGTGTCGGCGGAGTGTCGTGGCTGGCCGGCGTGTGCGTGGCACGGCTGGCGATGTCGCCGGCCTGTGTCGGCGATCAATGACCAGCGCCCCTGCTATCACGTCGGTGGCTTTGTATTGCGATACGATCTCGCCCTCTTCTTTCTGTCTGAGCCAGTGTATTGCAATACACTTCGGCCCATCCATCCTTTGTGTGCAATACAAGCCGAACTGATATCCTTATGTTGCAATACGCTTTCTGCATCCTGATGCCTAGCCTACTCATGCCTTTCCACTTTACAATACATTGATTGTATTGAAATACAAAATCCTTTCCTTTTGCAATACAATTGGGCAGTAGCCCATTCCCATTTTTGCACCAACATTTTTTTTTTCATTTCTTTCTTTTTTTTTTTTTTCATTTCTAAAATACTCAAATAAATTTATAAAAATTTATTTTCTTCACTTTTCCTCAGTTTTCCACCTTGAAATCCAAAAATATTATTTTCTTCACCTCATAACCAAATAAATTTATAAAATTTATTTTCTTTATTTTCTTTCCGGCTTTACCTTTGTAAAAAAAAAAAAAAAAAAATTCTCCACCTTAATATTTATTTATTTTTTTTTTTTTTCCTCATTTCCAGTAGCCTCCTTGCTACTCCATACATGCAGTGGTTTGAACACTGCAATTCCTACACTCAATAATTTTATGAGTTCACTTTAAACTTTATTTAAAATTTTATTGTCCTTAAACCAAATAAATTTAGTAAAATTTTTTTCTTTTATTTCCTTTGTTCCAGTTTACATACTGTAAACTCCAAAATTTGTTTTCCAACACACCTATGTGCTATTTACCTAAGCACACAAACATTCACATCATACATACATGATCACACAACATTTCATCAAATCACACAAAACACATCAAACACATGCATGCAGTGTCCTAGTTTTGTCTCATGATTTCCTAGGTAATCTCATACCTAAACCGAACATCAAACCACCCAAGTGGTGATGTTCTTACTCGACTATGGCCTAAGCTAAATCCCCTCAAGCCCCAGGTAGTAGTATGCCTAAGCTACGATGCCAAGGTGAGACGCCCCAAGGCAGGGTCAAGTTGATGTGACATGAGCACAGGGGTCGTTGACTACCGTCGGCAGTGAAATGCTCGTGAATGTCGGGTGACCCAACATTTTTCATGAAAATTGGGCAGAGTCTCCGTTGTACGGGGAGCTCGACCCAAATACAAAACATAAAACCTGTAAGACCCGAGAAATTCCAATTTCTGGAAAAAGGGAAAAATTGTAAATTCGGTCAAAAATCCAAAATTTATTCTCTGGATCTCGGATGATGAAACAGATTTCACCGTTGGAATCCTCTCACGAAATCTAGCTAGCACGTCGAATTTCGTCGAATTCCGAGACAGTTGGAATTTACACGTTTTTCGAGGCATCGTGGTTCGGGTGTCGTAAAACAATTTTCGATGCAACGAAAGTCACATATAACATGTACTCATGTTCCATAAGTGGCATGAGTAGAGAAACGATGAAAATGGAAGACCGAGATAGTCATAGAATGTAGGGGAAAAGAAGGGACATAAATGTCGTGTGAAAAGTTTAAATGATAATAGGACAAGATAGCCAATAGTGGTTGTCTTCCCAAATGAAAAGGGAGCCAAAAACGACCAGAAAGAGGACGTGATGCAGTGGGTGCTAAAATGGTGGGTTTTAGTGAGAGAATGTCCACCTTCTCTCTAGGATTGTAGGAGGTCAGTGCTCGGCGGTTGTCGAGACAAGAAGGAGGCTCACGCGGAGGAGGGCCCGCGTGGGTGCAGGATTTAGGTCGACAAACTCCTTGAGGTAGGGGTTTCTCCCTACTTGGGTTTTACGCTTTGTTTAAGAGCTATGTTAATGTTTGAGTTGAATGAGTTCGTGAGGGGCCGTTTAATCGGTTCCAAATCTTGGAACCGAGGTGTTGGATTTTTGAAACCCTTAATGGACGATCAGTGGCTGTCCACGGGCTAGGCACCAGGTGGCTAGTTGTGCAATCATGTGTTAATGTATTGCTTTGATGTGAAAAAGGCGAGGAATGGTACATGAAATTCGGGTTCTAAAGTGAGCGAAGCGATTAGTGATTTTAAAATTAAATGCTTAGGGTTTCACTATTCTCGAGAATAGTGTTCTAAATAAATTTTGTGAATTAATGTGTTTACAGTCGATAATTCAAAGTAGAATTGCTTGTGTGTTTGATCATTAGCCACGTGAGCTAATTTTGATGTATGGAAATGTGAAATTACATAACATGTTTTTGTGATTTAAGAATTATGTGAATATATGTTTATATATTTACATGTGATATAGGCTTTGTAATGGAATTATCATGCATTTCCATATGCAACCCAGAGCACCCAGGATGATGGGGTGAGTGCATGGTGAGTCCCAGAGAATGGTTTGGTTGTCTAAAACTAAAAATGATCGGAGTAGTCCATACTAAAAATATCAATCGTCGGAGACATGATTGATATACATCGGGTAGTCCATAAATAATATCAATGCGTCGAAGGCGACCCAGTTGATATATATATACATCGGAGGGATTGTCCTGAATAAACATAATGAATTCTCATACGAGGGCTTAGGCGAGTGTGAGAATCGATGAGGACTCGGGGGTATGAGATGGTCGATTAGACATTCAAGTAGGATCATGCATTTGCTTGAATGTGTGTTTGCTGGAGCATTGCATATGCACTTAGGTGGAGGGAGTAGCCCACTTAGGGTGATTCCACTCTTGGGCATTAGCTACGCCTGACAGGATACTGTTTTCTGTGGGAGATGCAGGGAGCGTGCGAGGGAGACGACTCGATCTAGGGGCGGGTTTTAGAAGATAAGCGGGTCTTGGCTTTGATGGTTCTACATGTATTATAATTGTTTTAATTTTTAATATATGTTGTATAAGAGTAAGAATTGAACTCTGGAAACTATTGGAGTATAGTTGGATATATATATTGATGAAGTAATGATGTTATGTGTGGGCCCAGAGCATTTGTACTCATGATATTGATGTTTGGGACGGAGTTATATACATGTTTTGTATTTAGGTAGAGCTCCGTACAAAACTTTGCCGATTTTTCGTGAAAAATGTCGGGTTAGACATTCCGCAGTATTCAGCGAGGTTGACGGGTAGTCAAGCGGACCCCGGAGGATTTAGGGTGTCTGACTTGGTATCGGAGCTTAGGTATCTAGATACCTAGGGAGCTCGGGTTTGGGTATCCATCCTGCTTGGGTGGTTTGATGTTCGGTTAGGTATGAGATTACCTAGGAAGGCACGAACAAAACTAAGGACCTTTGCATGTGTGTTTCGTGTGTGCTTTTGATAAATAGTTGTGTGAAATATGCATAACATGGTTTATGTGTTGAATTGTTTATGTGTGCTTAGTGGTTAGCACATTGATGTGTTAGAAAATATCTTGGAGTGTTACAATGAGTAAAACTGGAAGAAGAAATAAATTTTAATAAATTTATTTGGGTTTTTGGATAATGAAATAAAATTTTAATAAATTTTATTTGGTTGGTGTTAGACCAAGAGGTGTTGAGAAATTTTTGGATAAGAGGTTTTGGGTGTTCCAGGAAATAGGTGTGCAATTGGAAAAAAAAAAAAATCAAATAAATAAACTTTACTAAGTTTATTTGATGTACTGGAGAATAAAAAAAAAAAATTTTGGATACGTTTTTTTATGTCTCAGTATGAAAGAAGATAAGAAAAAAAAGGTATGTATTTTTAGTGTTTTCCTTCTTTGGAGAAATAAAGAAGAAAAGAAAAATAAATTTGAATAAATTTATTTGGTTTAAAAGAAAATGAGAAAAAAAAAAAAAAGAGTTGGAAAATTTTAGGTTTTTACAAGTTGTAAAGTGAAAATTGAAAAAATAAGTTTTTATAAATTTATTTAGTATGCAGGAAAAAAAAAAGTATATATATTTTAGTATTTTTCCGAGTAGCTGGAAAAATGAAAAAAAGTGAAAACAAAAAAGAGGGTGTAGAAATTTGTTGGGCTCTTGCTTGGCTTGTCTAATACAATGAGGAGTGTATTGTGACCTAGCTTCATGGGTGTGCAGTGGGTTCAGTTGTATTGCGATATAGTGGGCTGGAAATTGTATTGCAACCTTAGGTTCTTTGGAGTTCAAAAATTAATATTCTGAGAAAGTCACGATGGCTAGAATTGTATTGCAACACAATAGATTGTATTGCAATGGGTGTGCAGTGGCTAGGATTGTATTGCAATGGGTGTGCAGTGGCTAGGATTGTATTGCAACACAACAAAGTGTATTGCAGAGAGTGGTGGCCAGAGGTGTGTTGCCTGGCAGTTGTATTGCGATGGGTGTCGCGATGGCTAGGATTGTATTGCAACACAACAAATTGTATTGCAATACTTGTATTGTATTGTGACTTGAAGGGCTGTTTTTTTTTTTTTTGTATTGCAATACACATGGTGTATTGTGGCTAAGAAGGGACTTGGGGCTTAGGATTGTATTATGTCTGATTATTGTGTACAACTTGGAGTAATTACGATGTCACGTGAGCGATGTCGGTGAGCGATGAATTAGTGAACGTGTCGGAGCATTAATATGTGAATAGTAAAAAAATTTCGGAAATTTTTTTTTTTTTTTGGAAAAAAATAAAATAAAATCAAACAAAATAGGACAAAAATTTGAAGAAAAAAAAAAAATTTCGAAAATAAATTTTTTGTTGATAAATATGATTTAATATATTGGATAAATGGTCTTGCATTGCTTATGAATGCAGGGACTTGAAATATACACTGATTTTGTGTATGAATAGTGTCTCGGGGCTGCATTTACACCCTTTGAGATACGTAATTAATGTTGCATGTTTGATTATTATTGATTTATTATTCTATTGCGTGGAAGGACATATACCACGGTATGATGTATATCTCAGATTATGATTCTTGTGATTATTGTGTAGGAAGTATATGCATGGTGTAATGCATTATAGGAAAGGTGGTACTAAGGTTAGGAACTATGACCTTAGGAGATTTGGATCTTGAAACGACAGAAAGCTTAATTTTATTGAAATAAATGAATTGAGTGGTTGGAATTTAGCACCACTTAAGTGGGCAGATGCAGTTCGTGGTTGTCAGATTTATTAGTAATTAGCATGTGCATTGCTAGTTAGTGAAATGAAAATTAAATGATTCTTGTTGCCATTGGAAATATGTGATGGCTGAGTCGAGGACGGCGTAGAGGGCGTCCGTAAGTCTTAGTCGGCACCACCGGTGTTGTCAATGAGGCCTTCTTTGAGGTTGTAGGTATTGCGGCGGGCTGTTTATCGCACCGGAGCTAGCGTGCTTGGTGATCGAGATCCTACTAACCTTCGAGTTTAGGGCGCATCATCCTCCAGCATTCACGGGGAGGATCGGGATGGTGCGGACCATTGGTTCATCTGATTAGGGGAAAGGTGTTAGGAGGTTATGGTACCATTGTATGCAAGGACAGGCTAGGCGTATTACATTAGAGAGTGAGGCTTGAATATGGTGGAAATGGGCAAGGACCTCTGGGATATGGGAGCCTTTGTGAGTTCTCCCCTAGGGTTGAGTAGAATAGGGATGATATGTCATGTGGTTTACGAGTTGGAGATCTCGGGGACTCTACTCGCGAGTGGACACGAGGATCATGGACATGTCGAGAGTTCGATGTCATCTAGGGATGGATTGGTGACGGCTTACAAAATTGGTGCCGATTGTGAGCGTAGGAGGTTACCGCCTACGGGGGCCCAGTACTCGTGTGGTATTTCGGGGGGGCGAAGCATAATGTACGGATAGTATCACAGTCCAGTGTCGAGGAGACGGATTAGCGGGTTAGGTATGAGCCTTACCTGGGACGAGGAGAGACGGACGATCTCACCTCGGAAGTAGTGTGCGAGTATGTAGATGTTTTCGGATAGGCTACGGACTATCTCCCGCAGAGGTCGTAGACTTCGATTATCGGGATTTGTGCTTTACCCATCTCTATGACTCATAGGATGGCACGAGTTGATTCTGGGGAACTGAGTCCGATTCACGGGGCTATTGTGAAGGTTCATTAGGCCAGAGCAATTCACCATGGGAGCTCTGGTCCTATTTGCGAAGAAAAAGGACAAGACCCTTATTTGTGCATTGGCTAAGGTAGTTGAGAGAGAGAGGAGCAGGGTTACGATCAGAATCGGTACCCATTGCAGGGATTGATGATTTATTTGGTCAGTTGAGAGGAGCGTGAGTCTACTCAAGATAGACCTTCATGCCCAGTTACCATCGGTGAGGTTAGGAGACAAATATTCCTAAGACAGCGTTTAGGACGCGTTATGGGCTTTTTGAGTTCTGGTGATGCCCTTGGGTGGCATGATGCACGACATTCATGAACCTCATCACGTAAGTGTTCCGACCTATCTAGATCGATTTGTCATTATTCGCCGTGGATGACATCGCGATCTACTTCGATCATAATAGAACATGAGTATCACTTGAGGATTGTTTTACAGTTGTTGAGAGACCATCAGATGTACGCTAAGTTCGGTAAGTGCGAGTTTTGGCTTATTGAGGTGAGATTTTTGGGACACGTGGCATCGGCATCAGGCGTGTCAATGGACCAGAGAGAGAAAATTGAGGCAGAGTGAGTTAGGAAAGATCAAATGTCAATCTT
Source organism: Tetrastigma voinierianum (assembly GCA_016808115.1). Classification (NCBI taxonomy): domain Eukaryota; kingdom Viridiplantae; phylum Streptophyta; class Magnoliopsida; order Vitales; family Vitaceae; genus Tetrastigma; species Tetrastigma voinierianum. The sequence goes on from JAEQBH010001586.1 coordinate 134,727, forward strand.
GATCATTTAGTTTCTTGGGATTGAGTGGTGTACGGAGATTGAGTGGGGTACGAGTTGTCCGTTCGGAGCGGGATCGTGGGACTTCGCCTCGTGAGGACCATGGTTGGGATGGCCACGACCATAGAGAGAGAGATCGAGGATGCTTTCCCAGAAACACTTTCGGGATACGGGTGTTGGTAGCAGAGGGAGGATCAGCCTTCTTCTAGTTAGGGAAGAGGTGAAGACTTTTTGCTTCTGAGTTTTAGGACCGGGACCGGGATTGGGCGTAGGCGGGTTGCCACTAGAGACGGGGATCCCGGGACTTTGGGACGTGCAGTCGATTAATTGTAAAGCGGGAAGTGTGTCGTTCCATTTCCTCAGTGGCCCGTGAGCCGCTTTTCTTTTGTGCCTTTGCACCGGCGGCGGCCGCCGGCGTGTGCCCACCTAGTGCGGGTCAAGGAACCGTTCGATTTCGAGGTGCTATCTGACACTTCCCGGCAACATAGATAGGCGGAGGGCCCGAGTGTGGTCGAAGTGGGACAGGTCGAGTGCTTGCGGTGGAGCGTGAGTGGACCTTAGGGTGGTAGACATATTGGTTGTTGATGTCGAGCTTGATATGGATGAGTTAGCGACCATCGGGTTGTCGCGATTGGGACCTTAGCAGTTGTCTGCGAACATGACCTTGGATTTGGGCTTAGAGGGTTAAGGCCTTTAGAAGCGAATATATGTTCTTGGCCAAGTGTAGGGTGAGTTGACGATAGGTCGGGATTATAAGTGAGAGATCTTCGAGATTACGCTCATGGTGGACCCGAGTTGGGTGTCCACACGGTATGGCATTATTGCATTCGTGTGCGGTAACATCGCGTCGAGTCGGGTGTGTGGGTACCGCGGTTGTAGTCATTCACCACTCTTGGTGAGTGTGGGTTGAGTTTGTCTTTAGGACTACGTCCAATGAAGACTCATAGTTCGAATCAAGAAATGAAGAGTAATTAAAGTGTGTTAAGTAAAGCAAAAAGGGGGCCGTTAATCCCCTAAGGTGAGAATCCTGGAGTTAGGGTGTAAGAGACCCAGGGAGATATCCCTAAATTTCTGTGTGAAAGTAAGAGGCTCGAAGTGTAAGCCGAAAAGTTATGTTAATCAAGATGAAAACACATGGTCAGGTTATCACGTAGACTTAGAGTTGAGTGATAGGAGTCGGGAGTGACTCGAGATTTGGGATACCCCTTTGGAAATTGCATTGGGTGTCGTTGAGCGCGAGGGCTCGGTATATGGATGTCATTCATGACATGGACTAGGTTGATCCATTGGATTGTCAGCGATTGTGACCTTGGGAAGGTCAGAGTTTACACACAAAGTAAGGGTTGTGTAGGGTTACACATTGTGTGGATTATATGCAGGTGTTAGAGGACATGCTGCGAGCATACGTCCTGGGTCATAAGGGTAGAGGAGCGTTTGCCCTTGAGTAAGGTCGCCCTCTGGCTTGATAGTTATCAGGTGAGTATACAAATGGCACCCTATGAGGCATTGTATGGGAAGCCATGTAGATTATCGTTATGGTTGGACCGAGATGGAAGAGATCTCCATCACGGGTCCTGATCTGATTAGAGACACCTTCGAAAGGTGAAGCGATCTGATGGCGATCTTCTCACGGCCGGCGGAAACGGAAGGCTATGTAGATGTACGGCGTCGACCCTTGGGAGTTTGAGGTTGGGGATCACGTTTTCTTGAAGGTGATGCCTGAGATGAGAGTGGTTAGGTTCGCGAGGCGTGGGAAAGTTGTGCCCGAGGTTCATTGGGCCTTCGAGGATACTCGAGAGGGATAGGCCTTATGCTTGTCTGGTTAATGCTGACCGCCCAGCATGTCAGGTGTCCATGAGGTATTTCACGTCTCCATTCTCCGGAAGTATACTCCCGGATCCACAGCGCTCATGTGGTGGATTAGGGGCCGAGATTGGGAGGTTGACAGTGGGACCTTTGAGGAGGACCGGTGTGCATTTGGATAGCCATTGATCGGGTTTTGCGGCGCAAGACCATGAGACTAGTAAAGGGTGCGCTGTAGATTAGGAGGAGTCCGTGTGGGAGGCGGGGACGATCGAGGCCCGCAATATCCTTCTTGTTTAGGGATGAAGGTGCATTAGTTTAGTCGTTTAATCTTGTGACGGTTCACGTCGTGATGAGGTGCGTTGTATATCACGTGTTAGTGAGTATGATTGTCCAAATTTAGGACGAAGAATTCAGCACAGAGAATGTAAGATCAGAAATTCCAATTTAAGAAGACAAAATAGTAATTTGATCAAAAATCAAAAATTTATTATTTGGATCTCGGATAATAGTGATTTTCACTAGTTGGAATCGTCTCACAATCTAGCTAGCACGTCGGAATTTGATCGAATTAAGAAGGCAGGTTAGGAATTTACACGTTTTGAGACATTGCGGTTGATTATTAGTAAAAAACAGATTTTTCGATCGCGGCGAAAGTCACATATAACACGTACTCATGTGCCATAAGTGGCATGGCAAAGAAAGCGATTAAAATGGACGATTCGAGATAGTCTTAGAATGTCATTATGAAAGAAGGGACATAAATGTCATTAATGAAAAGTTTAAATGATAATAGGACAAGATAGCCAATAACGACCAGAAAGAGGACGTGATGCAGTGGGTGCTGAAATGGTGGGTTTTAGTGAGAGAATGTCCACCTTATCTCTAGGATTATAGAATCCAAATGAGGTGGTCGTCGGGACAAGAAGGAAGCTACTCTCTGCGAGGAGAGGGGCTTCCGCGTGGTACGGATTTAAGGGTTTTGACAGAGCTCAGGTGAGGTGGGGTTTCTCCCTCACTTGGGTTTGCGCTTTGTTTAAGGCGTGTGGTTGAGTTGAATGAGGTCGTGAGGAGCCATTTGATCGGTTCCGTCTTGGGGCCGAGGTGTTCAGATTTTTAAGCCATGTGGACGGTCGTGGCTTGTCACGGGGCCTGATGGGTGGCTAGTTGTTATAATCATGTGTTAATGTGTGCTTTGGTGAAAGGCCGAGAATGCATTTTGTGAGTCGGGTTCCTGAGAAGTGAACCAACGATTAGTGATTTTAAGGGGCTAATGGCTGAAGGTTTCACTATTCTGGGAATAGTCATTCTGGAAATAAATTTGTGAATTAATGTGAACAATTGAGATAATTCAAGTAGAATTGCTTGTGTTTGATCATTAGCCCACGTGAGCTAATTTTGATGTATGGAAATGTGAAATTACATAATATGTTTTTGTGATTTAAATTATGTGAATATATGCATGTTTATATATTTACATGTGATATAGACTGTAATGGAATTGACATCATGCATTCCATATGCACTGGGGGCACCTTAGGATGATAGGAGTGAGTGCATGAGGTGAGTCTAGAGAGAATGGTTTCGGAGGGTAGTCCATACTAAAAATATCAATCGTCGGAGGCAGTGATTGTCTCATCATGGGGATAGTCCATAAATAATATCAATCGTCGGAGAGCGACCCAGTTGATATATATACATGGTGTCCACAAATAAACAATAATTCTCATCGAGGCTTAGGCGAGTGTGAGGGAGTCGATCGGACTCGGGGTATGAGATGGTCGGGTTAGACATTCAAGTAGGATCATGCATTTGCTTGAATGTGTGTTTACCTTTGGAGCATTGCATATGCACTTAGGTGAAGTAGCCCACTTAGGGTGATTCCTGCGAGCATTAGCTCACCTGTCAAGGATACTATTTCTGGTACGAGGAGCGTGCGAGTGGCTCTTCTAGGGGCTGGGTTTTAGAAGAAGAGCGGGAATGTAGGCTTTGTTGGTTCTATGTATTAGAATTGTTTTAATTTTAATATATGTTGTATAAAGTAAAGAATTGAACTCTGGAAACTATTGGATATAGTTGGATATATATATTGATGAGTAGTGTTGTATTGGGCCCAAGCGTCTGTTTGTACTCATGATATTGATGTTTGGGACAGGTTATATACATGTTTTGTATTTGGGTAGAGCTCCTGTACAAAACTTTGCCGTTTCGTGAAAATGTCGGGTTGCAAGCATTCACGAGTATTCCGGTTGTGGGTAGTCAACGGACCCGGGATTTGGGGCATCCTGGCTTGTCCCAGCAGTCGATATAACAGTCTATGATTAAAACGGCCACTTAGGCTCATAAACCAATACTCATAACGTATATATATATCCAACTATCAACCATAGTTCAAGAGTTCAAAATTTTACTCTTATACGAGCACATATATTAAAGTGAGGAATTCTAATACGTATAACCATCATAAAAGCCCTTGTCAGGCTCTTCCCAAACCTCGATCTAGAGCAGCTCCAGCTCCCACTGCCGCTCCACATGCAATAAGCTAAACATTGAGAGCTATGCTGTATGAGAATCACTGACCTCTCCACACAAATAAATCATCTTCCCAAACAAACACACATTCAGCAATGCCTGTCTCACTTGAATGTCTCTTGTTAAATACCAATAGAGTCACAGGCTCCTCACACACTCTTCAAGCTACTGTATGGTAACTATGTTATTTTGGACAACCTCTCGATATATATCAATTGGGCTGTACAACGATTGATGTGTGTATATGGACTACCTCGATGTATCGGGTGGGGCACAGATCTTCGGCAGTGATATTTTAGTATGGACTACCCTCCCGACCTGAATATCATTTTAGACAGCACTCAGAGCAAGTATCTATGGAGCTCATCTCATGCACTCACTCACATCATCCTAGGAATTCAATCCGTGCATATGGAATGCATGATACCAATTCCATTACGATCTATAACTATGCAAATATAATCATGTATGCACATAAAATAAATCACACAGTCATCAGTATGTAATTTTCATTTCATCACATCAAAATTAGCTCATGGGCTAATGATCAAAAGCGGCAATCTAGCTATGCTGACAAACGTGAATTCACAAGAATTTATTTGTGAACACTTATTCTCGGGAATAGTGAAACATGATTACTATTAAGAATGCGATCATCGTTCACTTAGTGAACTAGGGTTTCACGGCCATTTCATCTCATTCCTAATACAATTTATCCAACAATTTCCAGCTCGAGCACAAAACGGTCGGAGTGCGGTGTCACGTTTTGTTCAATTGATTTCTAAAAAAATTCCCTGATTTGGTCCCACAGTTTGCAGGATCGATCAAGCGATCGTTCAAAGCCTTAAACCAACGAAACATTGTAAAACGCCAAATAAAGTGTAAAACCCAAGTAAGGGAAGAACCCTACCTTTCGGGTTGTGAAACTTCTAAGAAAGCGGAGCCAGCGCGTAGGCCTATCTCCGGTCGAAATGGCTTTCCTTCTTGTCGGAGAGCCTGACGATCAGTTGCGTATTTTAGAGAAGTCGGATGTTCTCTATAAGTTTTGAAAATCAAAGCTTATCGAGCTTTTCTTTTTCACACTCCCAGTTTTTGGTTCTCATTTCAATATGTAGGAGGCAGTCCTTTGTTCATTTTTGTCTTTTTCTATTTAAAACAATTCCAAAAATGACATTTATGTCCTTCTTTCGATTTGCAGCATTCGACCTTATCTCAGTCGTCTATTTTCATCATTTCTCTACTCATTCACTTGGCACATGATGCGTGTTATATGTGACTTTAGTCGCATCGAAAATCGTTTTGGTGCCCAAATGTGATGTCTCAACGTGCCAACTCAGTGTCTCGGAATTCGATGAAATTGTGCTAGTTAGATTGAGTGAAACGATTCAACGGTGAAATCCATTTTTATCATCGAGATCTAGAAGAATAAATTCTGGATTTTTAGCAAAGTACAATTTTATGGCAGAAGTACCACGATTTTTACCCTTTTTCCAGAATTTGGAATTTCTCGGGTCTTACAGTTGACTACCAGTCAACCCGCGGAATACCCGTGAATGTTGGGTGACTCGACATTTCCGCGAAAATCGGCCAGTCTTCTTTGTACAAGAAACTGCAAATACAAAACACACATATCTTTGTCCCCGAACATCAATATAACAATAACATGAGTAAAGCAATACTTGAGCCGTGAAACGATACTCGTAAAACATATATCCAAGTATAATCAATAGTTTCAAGAGTTGAAATTTACTCTTATCACAACATATATTAAAATTAGAATTCTAGCCACATGTCATACATCATAACCCAGAAACCACAATCGGAAACGGCTTTCTTCTTAAGCTCGAGTCTAGGATGAGGCTTGTCTCCTCGCCACGCTCCACTGTACAGCAAATATCCCTCTGACGAGGGTAGGCTAATGCTTAGTAGTGGAATCACCCTAAGTGGACTACTCTCCACCTAAGTGCAATGCAATGTTCCAAAATAAACACACATTCAAGCAATGCATGATCCTAGCGAATGTCTAAAGCGATCATCTGCTTTCGAGTCCTCAAACTCCCTTACACTCGCTAAGCCTCGTATGAGAATTATTATGTTTGTTTGTAGATGACCCTCCGATCATATATATATATCAATTGAGCCCGTCTCGGCCAGTTGATATTTTTAGTATGGACTCTTACTCCAGTGTTTTCAAGTTTTAGACAACCTCCGATCATTTTTAGTTTTTAGACAACCCTCAGAGCCATTTTCTCTGGGCTTCATCTCATGCACTCACTCTCTTAGTCTAGGGTGTCGAGTGCATATGGAATGTATAATGCCAATTCCATTCTGATGTATAACACATGCAAATATATAAACATGCATATATTCACGTAAGAATTAAATCCTGCAATCATGTTATGTAATTTCTCATTTCATCACATCGAAGTGGCTCACGTGGAAATTTAATGATCAAACCACGAAACAATTCGCAGATTACTCGGCCAAACACATTAGTCGCAAAATTTATTTTGTGACCATTCTCAGGGAATAGTGAAACCCTCGGTTACTATTCCCGGCAAATCACCAATCATCGGTTCACTTTGTGAACCCGAATTTCACGGCCATTTCCGGCCTCATACACATCACAATACAATTTATCCAACAATTTCCAACTCAAACACCAAAACAGTCCGTGTAGTGTCACGGTTGTCCAATTGATTTCAAAAATTCTGGTCGGTCCCACGAGTTTTGGGGCCAGTCTTGATCGTTGAGGCCTCAGGCCAACGAAACATTGTAAAACACTTAAATAAAGTGCCAAGAGCCCAAATAGGGAGAGGAACCCTGCCTCACGGGAGTTGTCAAAACTCCTCAAATCGTGTCAGCGCGTGGCCAGCTCCGCGTGGGCGGCACCTCATGCAATCTGAAGAATTCTGACGGTCAGATTGCCTAGAATTCTAGAGAGAAGGAAGACTCTCTCTCACTAGAACCCACCATTTTTTGGCTACTGGAAGTCCTGCACGTTTTCTTCCTTTTTGCATTTGAGAAGACAAACACTATTCATTTTTTTGTCATTTAGCTAATTTAATCAAATTCCAAAATGATCATTTTGTCCCTTCTTTTCCCAGTTTTGACATTCGGCACTATCCCGGCCGTCTATTTTCATCATTTCTCAACTCATGTCACTTATGGCATGAGTACGTGTTATATGTAACTTTCGTCGCATCGAAAATCGTTTCTGACACGAAGCGATGCCTCGAAAAATATGAAATTTCGACTATCTCGAAATTCGACGAGAAATTTAATGAGGTCGACGTCTTTAGCTAATTTGCGAGACGATTCCAACGGTACAATCCATTTCATCATCCGAGATCTAGAGAATAAATTTCGGATTTTTAACCGAAATTACGATTTTGCCCTTTTCCCATAAATTGAAATTTCTCAGGTCTTACAAAAAGAGTAAATTTTTAACTCTTGAAACTATTATGTACAGTTGATGAATGATGATGAGTATTGTAGTATGGGCCTAAGAGACCGTTTTTACTCATGTATATATCTTTTGATGTTGATGATTGGGACATGTGGTTCTTGGGTAGAGCTCCGTCTGAGGAGACTCTCTGCGATTTTGTGAGTCGTGTGAGTTTACTCGACGTGCGAGGTATTAAATGAGTTGTGAATTGAGTAAAAGGGCCGAGGAAGTAGAGCGTCTAGGAAATCTTTATGGTGGGGGGTGTGGGCCCCATAAATTATGGGTCTTGACTTTGATTGATGTATTAAGGGTCCTTGAGGTGGGATCCATATGTGACATTCCTTGTGGAACGAGGGGGCATTCCTTTTTTCAAATACGCATCTATTTGAAAGTGGAGGATTCAAACATAAGTTTTATGTTTTGTCGAGATTGACCTTTACTCTACGTTTTCAAATGGGTCACTTTGGGGCCAAGGTGAGGGCATTTTTGACAATTTCATTGATAACATTGGTAGGCAAACTAAATGCAAAAGAATTCTTCTTTAGCTCGTGTGTTACAAAGTATCGATCTCAGCGAGACTGAGGCTAAATGCATCCCAAGTGAGTTAAAAACCAGCAGGTTGAGCTATTTTAAAATAATTAAATAAAACTCAATTCTTGCATTCTCTATCAGACCATATTTCTCAAATTCATCTTCATATTTTGTTTTATTTACGAATGATTCAATCATCTACTTTGATTCTTTCTTAATTTTAAAAATAAAATATTTAAAATTAATTCTTCAAATCATATATATTTTATTTTATTTTTAAATTTGAAATAAAAATTTAAGATAAACATATAATGTTTTTATTTCTAAATTTAAAAATTAAAATACAAAATTATCCCTTGACTCAGAGGCTTTAGTTCTTATTTGCTAAACTAAAATATAAGGTTCTACTTCTACAAAAAATAAATATTCATTTAAAAATAGAAACTTAAATTAAGTTTCCTTTTTTGTTAATTACATATTTTTTATTTTTATTTTTATATTTCAAAAGTAAATATAATTAAAAATCATTTATATTTTTTTGTTTAGAAAACTTATAGAAATAACAGTGTATCAAATGATACCTTTCTATTAATTCTATTTAAATTTAATAATTGTTATTAAATTTATTAGCATTCAATAAATTAATTTTATATGACTTTAAGATAATAATTTAAAATTTTAGCTAAAAAATAATGGTTATGCATGCTAGAAGTTGATGTATTTTCACAATGGTGAGGTCATTATTACCTTACTAAAAAACATAAAGGGTGAAAGAAAAATACAAAATTTAAAGTACCAAGATACAAATGTAGATGAGTGTAGGGCTGGTAACGGCTAGAACGAGTAGAGCGAGCGTTTCGTTTAGGCTTGTTAATTTATGAGTGAGCTCAGGCGAGCTGAGCTTTGAGCGAGCTTAAATCAGGCTCAAACTTGGCTTGATTTAAAAAAAAAACTTTGGCTTGGGCTCAGTAGGCTTGTTTTCCATATGAGCGAGCTCGAGGCTTAACCTCGGTACGACTAATCCAGAGCCTATACAAGTTTGTATTATGAAGTAATCCTCAAGCTCAGTCCATATCTTTTTAAACTTTTTTGTAATCGATCGATATGAATCGTCAATTAGGAAATAATTTTCTATGGGATTTGTTTTACCTTAGTTGATTTAGCAATTGATGCTAAAAGCTATTAAAGCCACCTCCTTGACATTTGTTTCCCTTTGGATTCATTAGAATTCCATGATGAAACAACTTTGCAAGCGAAAAATTATGAAATAGAATTAAACAAGTAGAAATTGCGAGTGAAGAAATAAAGAATGCACGAAATCATTGAATAAAAACATGATTAGTTAATCATTATCTAAAAAAGAAATAATATATGAACAAAGATCTTGCCAAGCAAACTCATTAGTAACAACGAAACTATTTGGCAATATCACTGGCACATGGTTAAGTTAGCCACCACCTTCACGACTACCCAGCGGCGATTAATTTCAAGACCCATAAGCTTAAACGCTATGGGAGTAGGAGATCAGAATCTTGCCCACTATGTCGAAACGGTTGGCCCAAATTTTCATACCCAGCAGCTAATGGTGGCACTCCGGCGTTAGGTACGTACGAGGTCACACAGATGCCGAATCCTTGTTTCTCATGGAAACCCCACCCCACGATCACCACTTGATGCCTTTACCCATACCCGCCTAGATGCGTTGGGTTAAGTCGATACCGGTGTCGAAGGGGCTGATACCCCAGAGATTTGAGATTGGATCTGGTTCGTAATTTGAATTGATCGTATCGGTGGATCTTGTGCATTTGCCCTCAATGCTGCACCGAGATCGGCAAACCTTGTCTAAGCTCGTAGCGGTAGCCTTTATAGACCCACGGGGCCGATACCCTCATATTTGTAATCAGTTCTTGTACACGAGGATCATTGGGTCGTGCAGGTGGGTCGTACCCGACATCCATGTCCTTCCTAGATGTCCTTTCTTAGGCACCTTAACTGCGCTATCACACTGGGAACATGCGTGGTGACACCTTGGCCTTCTCCGTGGGTGCCTCGCTCTGGGCGGATGCGGAGATCTAGGTGCAGTCCCCATTAGCGGCCGGATTCGCTCGAGCTCGGCCCGGGTCTTAAATGCGTCGACGCCTCGCCGCGGCCATTGAGGATTCACGCATTTGCCATCATGTCATTGGATCCTAGGCTTGGGGATCCATTACATCAATATTCGGGACACATGACACGGGCATTTCACTCCGGTCTTTGAGTTGGGATCATGCCGGTGAAGACCCAGATCTGTCGGTCGGAGGCAAGTAGGTGGAAGCTTCGTTCAAGCGGCAGAGATGGGTTAGACAGTAGGATTTTTCGGATAGCCGGCGGGAGCCGAATTTATCAAGCTAAATTAAGGCTCAGGCTCGACTCAGTTGGCCTGCGATGAGCTGAGGTAAGCTTTTCGAGCTAAGCCAGTAGGGACCCAGAGTAAGCTTGGCTCGTTACCAGCCCTAGATGAGTGGCTCATCATGCTTAGGTCATGTGATAGAACATTCAACGTTTAAATAGACAATGACATAGGGAGGAGTGGGGTCTCGGATTTGAGTCCCAATAAATACAATTTATTACATTATAATTAAAGTGTTTATTTTATTTTTTTTAAATGTAGATGAGTGGGAAATCTGGATTTTTACATCTCAAATTCAAATTTTAAATGAAAATTATGTTTATCATTCTGACAACCTAAAAGTTGGATAAATGAAAAGGTTAAATCATGCAAAACTTAAATATATATCACTTTAGTTACCTTTTCAATTTCTTAAATGTTAAACCTAAAAAAAAAATATTTATTTTAAAAAATCAATAATATTAATTAAAGAAAATCTAATTTATCATTCATAAAACTATTTTGAAGTTTTTTTTTTCTTTTCTGTTTTTAAGTGAAGAACGAAGATAGATTAAAAAAACTAGGTTGATAAGAAATAAATAAATAAACCAAAGCAAAGGAGAGAAAGAGAGCAACATATGAATTTAAATTTCCCCGCATTTGCTCATGTGTATTTCTTGAAGTCCTCCCCCTTCTGACCTCTAACTAAGCAAATAATATTTATAATTGTAAAGTTGTCACTATATGAAGGTCATCCAAAAAGAGGATGCCGGTCAATATAGGTCATCCTCATCAATAGTTTAATGCACTAATATATATTTACTTTCCATTATTGAAAACAGAAAAAGATAAAAAGAAAAAAAAAACATACAAAGAAAAAAACAAGCATTCATCATACCATTTATTTGCACTTTCGGCCAACATAAGAATAATAATAGGGCTAGAAAGAAGAGTTTGATTCCTCCCTATCATTTGAAAGCACTCGGCCAAACAAATAATAGACACACCATCCACTTTGAAAGTCAAGGTTTGCTTTATCTTTAATCTTGGGTCATCCCATGTGATGAAAAAGTATGAAGCTTTCCTTGTAGTGTGCACTTCCCAATCAAAGATTAAAATTCATTTTGCCCCTCGATTATACTTTCAAGGGTTAAAGAAAAATACAATTCCTACACTACAAACTCAGATTTGCAATGTAACCTTGACCATAAGCCATCATTCTACCCTTTAACATAAAATATTAGAGAAGATTAGCTCAAAACTTTGTTTCATTTTTCTAAAGTTTTAAAATACCCTGATTGATGAACTCATAAAAGATAATAAATTTATGACCAGTTAATGGAACTCTGAGGACAAAAGGTAGATACAAAAAATAACAACTTAAGAAGCGTATGCGATGGACATCTCAATTTTACCATTAAATTTGTTCACATGGTTGTGGTAATGAAAGTCTGATATGAGTATGAAATATGCATCATGGAATTAGCCAGAAAAAAAGTACCCACCAACGATGATTATGTAAGGCGAAAAATTCGATTTACGGAAGAAGGGCAAAAGCGTAATTTTAGTTACGAAATTGTAATTTCGGTTAAAAATCAAGAATTTATTCTTTAGATCTTGGATGATGAAACGGATTACACCGTTGGAATCGTATCGCGAAATCTAGCTAGGACGTCGAATTTCGTCGAGTCAGGCGGTCCGAGATTTACACGTTTTCGAGCATCGCCGGTTCGAATTAAAGTAAAGGCGATATTTGATGTAACGAAAGTCACATATAACACGTACTCATGTGCCATAAGTGACATGAGTAGAGAAAGTATGAAAATGGATGGCCGAGATAGTACCGAATGTCAAAACTGGGAAAAGAATGACATAAATGTCATTTTTGGAATTGTTTAAGTTAGAAAAAGACAAAAATGAATAGTGCCTGTCTTCTCCAATTAGAAAAAGGGGAAAAAAACGTGAAAAGCAGGGGAGGACATGCAGAGGGTTTGAAATGGCGTTTTTAGAGTGAGAGTGTCACTTCTCTGGGAATGTCGAGGCTGATCCAGGCTAGGTCGAGTCTTCGGGACCCAGGAAGGAGAGGCTGGCTACGTGGAAGACCTGCGCATGGGTGAGTTTTAGGGTTTCGACAAACTCCGAGAGGTAGGGGATTCTCCCTACTTGGGTTTTACGCTTTGTTTAAGAGCTATGTTGATGTTTCGGTTGGTTGAGGCCTTGAACGGCCATTTGATCGGTCCTAAAACTTAGGACCGAAGTGTGAGAAATTATGGCACCCATTTTGGACAATCCGTGTATGGGTATGGACTGTTTGGGTGCATTGTGTGATAAATTTGTGCTATGAATGGTGTGTTGATGTGTGTGAGGCCGAAAATGGCCGTGAAATTCGGGTTCACAAAGTAGGCAGGCGATTGTGATTTTTCGGAATAGTAGCAGGGGTTTCACTATTCTGGGAATGAGTATTCTAAAATAATTTTTTGTGAATTAATACATTGATGAGTAATTCAAGTAGGTGCTTTCGTGTTGGATCATTAGCCATGCCCAGGCTAATTTTGATGTGATGGAATGTGGAATTACATAACATGATTGTGTGATTTAAATTATGTGAATATATGCATGATTATATATTTGCATGTGTTACAGATTGAATGGAATTGGCATCACGCATTTCCATATGCACTAGGGCACCCTAGGACGATAGGAGTGAGTGCATGAGGTGATTCTTGAGAGAATAGTTCGGAGGGTTGTCTAAAAATAATGAATGTCAGTTAGTCAAATAAAATATCAATGCGTCGGTCGGCTGATTGATATACATCGATTAGTCCGTACACAATATCAATCGTCGGTCGGTGATTGATATATACATCGGAGGGTTGTCCGCAGACAAATAAAGCTAAGGTTCTCATACATGGCTTAGGGCGGTGTGAAGAGGGTGAGAGGACTCGGGATATGAGATGATAAGTTAGACATTCCATTAGGATCATGCATTTGCTTGGATGTGTGTTTATTTTAGACATTGCATGCTGCTTAGGTGGAGAAGTAGCCATTTAGGGTGATTCCACTGCGAGCATTAGCTCACCTGTCGGAACATATTTTCGGTGCGAGGGAGCGCACGAGGAAGCGGCTCATTCTAGAGTGAGTTTGTGAAGAAGAAAGTCGGGTTGTGGCTTTGATGATTTTAAACATGTATTAGAACTCTATAAGTTTGATATATATTGTATAAGAGTAATTTATTAACTCTTGTAACTATGGTAGATAGTTGGTATATTGATGAGTATTGGTTTATGGGCCCAAGAGGCCGTTTTTATTCATATGTGTATCATGTGATTGATGTTGGGACAGGTGATGTATCTGGGTAGAGCTCTCAAGTACGAAGGCTCTGTAGATTTTTCGTGAATGTCGAGATTAGGTTACGGAGCATCCGCAGTGTCCATGAGGTTGTGGGTAGTCAGCGGACCCCCTGGAATTGCATGGCTTGGAATCGAGGAGCCTAGGTATCTGACTACCTAGGGCGGGGATTTAGGCTTAGGCCGTAGTCGAGTAAGAACATCACCATGGTGGTTTGATGTTCGGTTTGGGTATGAGATTACCTAGGAAATCCACGGAATGAAACTAAGGCGCTCACATTATAATGTTTAGGTGATTGTTTGATAAATGAAGTGTGAACATGTGAATGTTTGATGAATGGTGTGTATACCATGTTGTATGCGTTATGATTGTTTGTGTAACTAGTACTTAGCACATAGGAAAACAAGTGATGTGTTAAAAACTTTTAGAAGTTTTTACAGTGTGTAAAAACTGGAACAAAGAGGAGAAATAAAATAAATTTGAATAAATTTATTTGAGTGTTGGATAATGAAATCAAATTTTGATAAATTTGAGGTTGAACACTAGGGTTAGTGTTATATAAGGAGGCTTTGAGGAAATTTTGGACCATTTTCCAGAATTAAATGAAAAAAAAAATAAACAAAATAAATTTTAAGCAATTTATTTGGTTTATTGAGAAATGAGAAAAAAAAAATGTATACAAGGTGGGGAAAATTTTTTTTTACAGTGTAAAACTGGAAAAATAAAGTAAAGAAAATAAATTTCATAAATTTATTTGGTTATGAGGAGGAGAGAATAATTTTCTAAGATTTTACAAGTAGTAAAATTGAAGAAAATAGAATTAAATAAATTTTTTATAAATTTATTTGAGCGTTGAAAATGAAAAAAAAAAGTAATTTTTGAATTCTTTCAAAATTTCTTTGAGAAATAATTGGAAATAAATGAAAAAAAAATAATAATAGAAAAAACAAATTGGTTGGGAATCGGTAGACTCTTTGATTGTATTGTGAAAAAAAAAAAATTGTATTGCAAGGCTGAGATTGTATTGCAAGAGATAGGAGAGAATTTGTTAAATTGTATTGGCTGAACTACGTATTGTGTTGAGAATTTGTGGAAGCTAGGGTGTATTTATGATACATAGGGGTGTAATGGAAGAAGGTCATTTGGATTATTGCGACCTAGGGGAAGGGTGTATTCTGAGAGGTTCAGGTTGTATTGCATTACAACTGTTTTGTGTATTGTAATGATGTGGAGGCGAAAGTGAGAAATTTGTGTCGCGACACGGCAGAGCCTTGTAGCGGAGTCTTCTGACACGACAATGCTTGTATGACGGAGATCTGTTGTGTTGGGGCGATGGCCTTGTAGCGGTGCGTGGGGCATAACGGCGCAGCTTACAGTGTTGAGCGTGCGGCACAGGCGTCTTCTTGGCAAATAAAGGGGCACATGCACTTGGTGCCTCGGCTATTACAGCCGGTTTGACTCGATCTCTTGTTCTGAGTCAAATTTTGGACATTGTTCGTGAACATGGTTCATGAACACTATTCATCACAAAAAATTTTCGAAAAAAAAAAAATTAAATTAAATAAAAATCAAATAAAATTAGACGAAATTTTCGAAAATAAAATTTTCGTTGAAAAAAAAATATTTTAAATGCAAAATTGATTGTCTTGCATTACCTGTAAATGCAAGGACAATGTGTATACACTGATTTATGTGTATGAATAGTGTCTCGGGGCTGTGTTTATGCCTTAGAGATACTGCATTGTATTTAACTGCCATGTTAATTGTATAGATGGCTAGTAAAGGACGAGGACGTAGAGGCGATCCGCAGAGGGCCTTCAGTCGGGCACCACGACATTTGACCCATTACGGTGTTTGATCCCGGTAGGCCTTTGTAGAGGCGTAGGTATTGCGACCACTTGGTATAGCCTTTTGAATTTGGTATAGCGGGTAGTCGGGAGGTCTAGTAACCTCCGAGGAGGTTTAAGAGCGCATCATTCTCAGGCATTCCACGGGAGGAGACCGGAGTGATGGCAAACCGTTGGTTTATGCGAGATCGAGAGCGTCACTTGGAGGCTATGGAGATCACCTCCGTCTGACCGGGGATCAGGTTAGTTGCATTCGGCTGATGAGGCTGAATATGGTGGAGATGGGCTAGGACTTCTAGAGACCTAGAGGCGATGACATGGGCAGAGTTTTAGGAGTTGTTCATGGGTAAGCACTTTCCCGGAGGTGCGAGAGGGCTCGGGTTCTTAGAAGACGGTGATCTGTGATGGATTATGTGACTGGAGTTCACGAGCTAACTTTGATTTGTTAATGGTTACGTGGCCGAAACTTGGCTAGAGGTTAGGAGATTTGAGATGGTTGAAGTTGTCCGGTCGGACGGGATTGTAGGACTTCGCCTCTGGTGTAAGTTCCATGGTTGGGACAACCTGACCATAGAGAGAGGATTGGGCTTAGAGGTTGAGACCTTAGAGGAGCCTTTGTATGTGAGTTCTCCCCTAGGGATTAGGGCGAGAATAGGGATGATATGTCGAGGTTACGAGTTGGAGATCTCGGGGACTCTACTGCATGGTGGACTGGGATGTGGACATGTCAAAGTTCGATGTCATCACAGGGATGGATTGGGCGGCTTGACTTACAAAGTCGTTGCTCGATTGTGAGCGTGGGAGGTCCGCTACCAAACGGGGCCCGGTACTCGTGTGAGTATTTCGGGGGGGCGAGCATGGCCAGTTTGCCCGAAGCAGTTTACGAGTCCAGGTGTCAGGGATAGTTAGCGGGTTGGCTAGCGAGCCGCTACTGAAGGACGAGAAGAGACCCGAGACTTAGATCTACCTCGAGGTATTAATGCGAGTATGTGGATGTCTTTCAGTGGGCTACCTAGGCTGCCTCCATGGGGTTGTAGACCGATGTCGAGTTCTGCATGGTAGCTGCCATCTGCATGACTCATAGGATGGCCGCGGGATGAGTTGCGGGAACTCGAGTCCCGACTCACAGGCTCTTTGAATGAGGGTTCCATAAAATGGAGCGCCGCCCATGGGGGCGCTCCGGTTCTGTTGCAAAGAAGAAGGCGAGACCCTTCGGTATCACGTTGACTACAGAACGGTTGAGCGGGTTACGATCGAGAATCGGTACCCGTTCTGGGGATTGATGATTTGTTTGATCGGTTGAGAGGAGGCGAGTCTACTCACGCGAGATAGACCTTTACTGCGGTTACCATCGGAGTTGAGAGTTAGGAGGCGGACATGCTAGACGGCGTTTAGAGCGTTATAGAGAGGCGATATAGGTTCACGGTGATGCCATTTGGATTGAATGCGCCCGGCGTATTCATGGATCTCATACATAGGATATTCTGACCTATTAGATCAGTTTAATGCAAGTAGTCTTCGTGGATGACATTTTGATCTACTCGATCCAGTGGGAGCATGAGTATCACTTGAGGATCGTGTTCTGATTGTTAAAGAGACCATCGGTATGCGCGAGTTCGAGTAAGTGCGGTTCACGGCTTCTTGGGTGATTTTGGGACACGTGGTGTCGGCATCGGAGTGTCGGTCGACCCAGGAGAGGTCGAGGCGGTGATGAGTTAGGAGGCGGAAGTCGGAGTCTTTGAGATGTGGTTTCTTGGGATTAGTGGGTATTACGGAATTCATTGAGGATTTCTCGGGGTGGCAGCACTATGACAGATTGACCGGAAGGAGGTCGAGTTTGGTTGGGATGGCCGATGCGGAGGCATTCTAGGAGTTGGAAGAAGACTTACTTGGCTCTATCTTGATAGTCGGGACGGGGAGACCAGGGGGTACCGCGATTGTGTTGATGCCTCGGCGGATTGGGATGCTTTTGATGCGATGCAGGAGTAGTAGCTTATGGTTCTCGTCGGTTGAAGAATCCATGAAGCGAATTACCCCACGACATGGAGTTAGGCTGTGATCTTCGCCTTGAAGATTTGGGCGCCACTACATATGGCGGGGAGTTCGAGTGTGGGCGGACCACGAAAGTCGAAGTATATTTTCCGTGAGTGGGACCTGACATGAGGCAACACAGATGGATGGAGTTCCTAGAGGATTATGACTTCACTTTGTATTACCATCCCGGTGAGGCAAATGTGGTGGCTGATGCACTCGGTCGAGATCCGCGAGGAGAGTTGGCTAGTATGGCTTCTCGAGTGGCGGGATGCTCGAGGCCCGTAGGGATGGGTTGGGCTAGGTAAGCGGCGGACTTAAGGTACCTTAAGGAGTTTAGTGGCTGAGTCGTTGGTAATTGATTGGAGTCCTGATGGGGGCTGAGAGATGAGTGTCTATCGGGGGATAAGATGCGGTCAGTCTGAGTGAGGCGAGGTTGGACCATCCTACGGATGGTAGTCTTCGGTATAGAGGGGCCGGTAGTGGTTCCCCGGTTAATGGAATTTGAGAGAGGAGATTCTCGGGGAGTTTCTTTGCTCTTGATTCGCGGAGTGCATCAGGGTGGCACGAAGATGTACGGGATCTTCATCGTCGGTACCTATTTGGAAGCGGAATGAAAAGAAAGACGCGTGGCCCGGACTTTGTGCGGCGATGTCTCACATGTTAAGCGAGGTTAAAAATTTGGCGCGAAGCGGCGGGGCTCTTCAGCCGTTGGAGGTGTTTGAGTGGAGTGAGACGCGTCACGATGGATTTTGTCGCCACGCTGGACGGTGACGCGCAATATGAGTGTGGGTGATGGGATGATCCGATGACATTTCTCCTGGCACGTGCGGATGACCTTTTCCTTAGAGAGATTCTGCCGATTGTACATTCGAGAGATAGTTCGGCTACATGGAGTACCAGTATCCATAGTGTCGGATAGGGACCCGAAGTTTACGGCACACTTTTGGAAGAGTTTCCAAAGGCTATCAGACTACCACGGTGACGATGATCTGACTTTCCACCCTCGGACTGATGGTCGATCACGAGGAGGACCCATCTACAGATGATAGAGGACATGCTCTGAGCATGTCCTAGATCATAAGGGTAATTTGGGAGGAGCATTTGCCCTTAGTGGGGTCGCCTACAACAAGCGGTTATCATGCTGAGTATCGGATGGCACCATATGAGGCATTGTATGAAGGGGCCATGCGAGGTCTCACCATTATGTTGGACCGAGGTGGGAGAGAGTTCCATCATGGTCGCGATGATTAGAGACACCTCAGAAGGTGAACTTGATCACGACAACGTCTTCTCACGGCTCAGGCCATGAAGAGGGCTATCTGCAGATGTACGACGTCGACCCTCAGAGTTTGAGGTTGGGGATCACGTTTTCTTGAAGGTGATGCCTAAGAGAGGAGTGGTCAGGTTCGACAAGCGTGGAAAGCTATCGCCGAGGTTCATTGGGCCTTTCGAGATACTCGAGAGGATAGGCATTGTTGCGTACCGATTGGTGTTACCGCCTAGCATGTCAGGTGTCCACGAGGTATTTCACGTCTCCATGCTCCGGAAGTATACTCTAGATCCAGCTCATGTAGTGGATTGGGGACAGATCGAGGTTGACAGTGGGACCTCCCGAGGAGGGACCCGGTATGTATTTGGATAAGCCGTGATCGGGTTTTGTATGGACCGCTGAGGCTAGTGAAAGTGCTATGGCGGCACTATGGAAGGGAGGAGTCAACGTGGGAACGCGAGGACACGATGTGGGCCACCCATCCCTTCTTGTTTAGGGATGAAGGTACGTGGTTTAGTCGTTTAACATTTAAATGGCTAGTTTACATGCATGGTAGAGTGCACGTTGCATATGCATGTGAGTGATGGTGATTGTCTAGAATTTCGGGACGAAATTCATTTTAAGGAGGGGAGAATGTAAGACCCGAGAAATTCCAATTTTTGGAAGAAAGGTAAAATCGTAATTTCCCGATTAAAAATCCGGAATTTATTTTCTAGATCTCGGATGACGAAACGGATTACACCGTTGGAATCGTATCGTGAAATCTAGCTATCACGTCGAATTTCGTCAAATTTCGAGAGCAGGTTTAGATTTACGTTTTTCGAGGCATCGGGTTGAATGCAAATAAGGCGATATTTGATGCGACGAAAGTCACATATAACACGTACTCATGTGCCATAAGTGGCATGAGTAGATAAAGTATGAAAATGGACAGCCAAGATAGTGCCGAATGTCAAAACTGGGAAAAGAAGGACATAAATGTCACTTTTGGAATTGTTTAAGTTAGAAAAAGACAAAAATGAATAGTGCTTGTCTTCTCCAATTAGAAAAAGGGGAAAAAAACATGAAAAGCAGGGGAGGACTTGCAGAGGGTTTGAAATGACATTTTTAGAGTGAGAGAGGGTCACTTCTCTCTAGAATATCGGGCAATCCGACCATCGAAAGTCTTCGGGACGAGAAGGAAAGCTGCTCTATGCGGAAAGATCTAAGCGTGGGTGATGAGCTTAAAAGTCATCTATTTTCAGTCCATTTTTCTGATTGATTTTTATATAAAAAGACTGATTTATGTGCAAGAATATGGAATAAACTTCACCCAGCTGGCGTGCGACGAGGAATTAACAAAATTTGCGATAAAGGAATTAGAATGTAGGTGGCTTGATGCGATATAATTGGCTAAAGGGATTGCAGCGGAGAAGCGCAAAGGATTAAGAAATTGATGTCATGAAGCTTTTCTGAAATCAAAATGCATATTCGAGGTTACCTTCTAGCTCCGAGTCGCAAATGAAGGCGTGGTGAAGACAAAGCGAGCGGGCGTGAAAGAAACTCAAAGGCAAGCAACCCGGGGGGGTGATGAGTGAAAGAAGACGCCGATGTGCTACATCCTTGGTCGCGACGGGGAATTAAACCTAGTACAATGGATCAAGAGTCGCGGCCAGAGGTCATGATGGGTGAACGAGTATGTCGCGACATGCGGATGTGGTCGACATCAACCTTAGTCGAAGCGATTAGCGACATCTGACTTGCAAGGAAACTAAGGTCGCGACAACAACAGCTAAAGAGAGATGGTCACGACATCATTCAGCGATTGTGACAACAGTTGTGGGAAAAGAAGGTCGTGACAACGCACGAGTAGATCGAGCATCGATTATAAAGACTTGAGAGTCCGCGACATCGAGAAGATGTCGCGACATCGCATTTACCAAAGACCAAAGGGTGCGACAGCATCCGGTCGCGGCCTCTGAGAGAGAAGGAGAATTCGCGACAACATTTAGATGTCGCGACATCAAATACACCTGATTAAGGTCGCGGCGTCCTTAAGGTTTATCGCGACATCAGTACACAGATGCGTCGCGACCCGAGCAAAGACTGCGATATGGTAGAGACAAGCGGAGAATTAATGAAATTGATGTCGCGACATCAACATAACCAAAGCTGGGCCATTTAAAATCACGATCGAAAAGTGCATCGAGTGGGCAACTTGAACCTTATAAATCTGAAGGCGCTCACAGAATGAACGCAGCTGGGGCGACAGAAGAGATTTGGGTTCTTTGAAGGCTCTGTATTTTATTTTTCTTTTCTTTTATTTTCATTTTAAGATTAGTTTGTATTTTCGATTTATTAATTTGGATTTGAGCGTTAGTAGTAAGGATGGCTTTGAATCTGAAATTTATATTTCTTAATTATTATGGATGTTTTGAATTCAGACAAATTTTGAATTCGAACTGGAGTTTCGATTCTGATGGTTTTTCTTGATCAGAAGCCAATGTATGGAGTAATCCAGTGATTTCGAAACCCGGCTCCCATTGAAATGGTATTATCGAAATTATCTTTCTTACTTGAATTTCATTCAGCTATTGCGAACCGGTTTATAAATCGACTGCTTCGGTTTCAGTGTTTCCTGGAATTGATCCCGATGTCGAGTCTCCTATACCCACATGCGGGGTTGTTCAAGCTCACGATTTCGGGAGGCCCTGCGGGTGACCACGAAGGCATTCACGAGGTGATGAACAATTTCTGGAGGGTATGAGAACACAGTGTATTGATGATGCAATGTCTTTATGTTTAATTAAATTGATTACATCTCTTCCTCACTTGAAGCGAGAATGAGTTTAGTGAGTTATCAATTTAAGAATCACGAGAGAAGTTCCGCCTCGGTCGAATGGTAGATTCAATCCCGTGTTAACAACGATCTAATCGAGGAGGAAAGAATATAAATTTGTTCTAATTTTGAGGAAGGAACTTGACATAGTGTAAACCCATGCAATGACTATACAAAGGCTAAGGTTTACGATCCATGTTATGGGTATGATATTGAGAAAGAAAAATACCGAGAACAAGGCTACGGATTAAAAGTAGTTATCAAGCCCAGCGTATTCGAAAGCGGTGAAGGTGAGATGATGAGCTGGTAATGGTTTGGAGAGATCAATTTTGCACTATCATATTCCTTGGACTAGTTTTAAAATGTAGTTGAAAGCAAAATTTATCATACAAGGCTGTAGGGAATTGATTCTTCACAGTAGCTTTAATTCCAATGTTCTCTTCTGAATCTTGTTCAATCTAAATTTGTCATTTCATTATTTCGGTAGTCATTTATTTGTTAATTCATTCATATTATTTTTCTTGGTTTTCATTATTTCAAGGCTTTACAAGTGATTAAATTGTCTAGTATAGTCAATTAGTATAGAGCTTGAGTAGTTGGGAGTAGTTGATTGAAAATTCTTGAGATCTCTTGTGGGATCGATGTACGGACAAATCCGATTTACTACTTGTTCGGCACATTACTTTGGCATAACGGATCAAAACAACTAGAACACAATGATTTACTCTTAATAAACATGCTCTTAATGAATACAATAGTTATAGAACACAAAATACAAGTTGGTGGCATTATTGCTGGGGATTAGACCATAGTCTTTTGGCAATAGTGTTATAAATTTGTACATGTCTTTTAATTAGGTCCAGCAGTTTTATAGGCGCCGTTGCGAGATCGAAAGAATTTGGTAGATCAATATTCGGCGAAGAAGGAAATGCTAATTTGGACATTTAAAAGAAAAGAACAAAAATAGTTTTCATAGTAGTGGTTATTTTTAGCCACTAACTTTTAACTTAAGCCATATTAAAAATATTTGTTGCTTTGGTAATCTGATAATGTAAAAGTGTGTTTTAGTTTCGGAAAACTTTAATGCATAGGAAAGCAGAACAACGTCGATTCCGAATCTTGAACTAGAAAAAGAACACTCGAAGCTTGAGAAGTGAAAGATCGGAAAACTACGGCTATAGCGATGAAAGGCGGACGGACTTAAGGACGACGAATAGCGACCCGGAGAAGGCCTCCGATCAGCGATACAATGGAGGACTTTTTGGAGGCCTATTATTCGGGATGAATACTCTGCAATCGAACTGACTGCGAGTTGATCTGAATAATTTTGAACTAAAGCAGCCTTGAGATTCTGATGGTTCCGGCAACAACCGAGTTTCTTGGTAATCCACGAGAAGACCCGAATGAGCATCACAGGAGTTTCTCGGAATAGCGAACCTGATAAAGTTGAATGGGGTGAGACCAGAGGTCATTAAATTGCATTTATTTCCATTTTCTCTAAGAGATATAGCAGCCACATGGTATGAATCTCTACCATATGGTTCTGTTGATATTTGGGAGGAGCTTGTGGAAGCTTACTTGGGTAGATTCTTCCCCCCATCACTCACCTCAGGGAGACGGAGGGAGATAATTGTGTTCTAGAGGGAAGATGAGAGCTTTATGTAGCATAGGAGATTCAAGGGTTCTTTGAAAAGATGTAGGTCGTAGGATAGACTTGAAGACCCGGATGGACATAGTGTATCATGCCTTGAATGATACATCTAAGGGCATTATTGATGCTTCATCTTTGTGGAGCATTGACGTAAAGTCTTTGAAGAGCGAGATCGATTGAGGACTGGCTAAATGCAATATAAGCTCCATCGAGTTTTTCAAGTAAGTGAGAGGAAGAGGAGTCATGGGTGACGAGTGTGACCATGGGTGAAGTTAAGTACCATCATGCATAGAATGGACAAACGAGGGGAAGATGCCTTGAGCTGTTCGTGAAATAGGGCGATTGAGGAACACTATTGGGAAGTCTTTGAGAGTACCTTTTGTTTTATGATCTTTGAGGAGGTTAAGTACTTGGGAGAGCGAAGTTATCCAATTCAAACCAAATCTAACACCTTGACACACTATCATCAGAGGAACCGTGAAAATTTTTCATATGGTGGAGGGGCCTCCTGAGGCCCAGGCATGAGGCAGCATCCTCGGCAAGGATATCGGCGGCCACCAAGGTTCCAACGACAAGGAGGAGCAAGCATAAAATGAATATCGGGGTCGGGAGGAGAGTTCCACCATTTGAAGATCAAATCTTTGCCAATTCATGGGGGACATGAAATTTGTTAAACCTCCATGAACAAAAGTTTGCGAATTGGAAGCCTCAAATGCCAATTCTCAAATTTTCCCCGGCCACTAATGCTTCTCAGAACACGGAGACACGGTCATAAGCCTTTAACACACCAAAATGGATGAAGATGCCTTTCGGTGACCTGAAGAATCAGGTGTATGGCGGTGCGGCTCGGAAATTAGGAAGACTTGGAGAAAGAAGGCAGGGGAAAAGATGAAAACAACAAGGGAGATGAAGGCCGGACAATGCGAAACCTTTGGAGAAAGAAAGAAAGAAGGAACGGTATCAGGAGAAGAAGAAATAAGTAAGAAGAAAACCGGAACAATCTTCACAACAGTCCATTTCCACAGTGCAAAATCAGATAGAGGAACGGTTTGCAAGGTTCTTGAAAACCTTTGGAAGCTAGAGATCAGCATGCCTTTCACAGAAGTGGTTACTCGGATGCCACTTTATGCAAAGTGCAGAAAGGCGTATTGAAGCAAGGGAAGATTCTTTGAAGAAGAAATTGTGAACTGATGCGACTTGCAATGCGCGGTGAGGAAACACGAGAAAAGATGAAGGATCCGGGGGCTTCGCGCATTCCTGCGCCATTGGAGAGTTTGAGGTTTCGAGAAAGCTCTACGTGACTCAGGTGCCAGTATCAATTTAATGCCCTATTCTATTGCCAAGAAGTTAAGTTTGGGGGAGCTTACTCCAGCATTCTTTGTTACTCTCAATTAGCGAGATAGACCCTGTAGCTTGAAGGGATCATAGAAGATGTCTTTGGTAAAGGTGGGGAACTTTGTTTTCAGTAGACTTCATCAAATGCCGGATGGAGGAAAGATTCACAAGTCCCTGCACGCTCTGGGAGGCATTCCTTGCAATTGAAGCGGCTCACATCGATATGCGAAGGAATTCTCACTCTGAGTTGGAAGAGACGGCTAACTTCAATTTAATCGGAAGTTTGAGGAGTTTAGATAGAGGGAAGATGTAGGTCGATAGAAGATCTGTATATGTCAACAACTCTGAATTTTACTATGATTGTAATGCAATTTTCAATCAATGAAAAGAGATAATTGATATCTTGAAGATTTTGATTCGATTTTGCACTTTGTCAGTTTACATTCTCTTGAGAAAGTGATGAGTCTTGAAACAATGAGGTGAAAAGACGAGTGAAGAAAAGGAATTTCATCAAGAAACCCGGTGAAGGGCTAGTTTTAAAGGTGTTGCGAGTCGTTTTAAAGTATGCTTACACGGAAGGTTTGCCAAAGAGTAAACTAGTAATAATTTACGCTGAACTTAGTGATCTTGAGGCAAGTTCTTTGGAAATTTTGAGAAATCATAAAGGTCTATAGCTTAGTGCATTGAAGAGTTAAAAGGTATCGATCCATCAATATGCATGCACAAAATACTTTTAGAAGAAAATGCAAAGGCCCATTTGTTGAACATGAAAGGAGACTTAATCCGATAATGAAAAGTAGTCGAAGGAGGTACCGAATGGTTAAATGTTGGTTTTATCTATGCAATTTCATATAGTCTTGGTTAGCCCAGTCCATGGTTCCAAAGAAGGTGGATTCTTTGTAATGCCAATGAAAGAAATGAATTAATTCAGCAAAACGTTGACGGGATGGAAGTATGCGTGATCTGAGCTAAACACGGCAACCGGGAAAGATCCTTCCCTTTGCCCTTCATTGATCAAATGTTGGGCGGATTATCGAGGACATCCTCATTTTGTTTCTTGGGCCGGGCATTCAAGTTAAACAGATTGCAATTGCACTGAGGACCAAGAAGACCACATTCACATGCCTATGGCACCTTTGCCTTGAGGAAGGATACCGTTTGGGGGTACGTCTGCGATCTCTCTTCCACTTTCGAGATGTATGATGTCAATGTTCTCGGACTTGGTAGGAAGAAGTTATGGAAATTTTTATAGATGACTTCCGCAGTGTATGGGTCCAGTTTTGAACAATGTTTGAACAACTTGGAAACAATACTTCAAAGATGCGAGACCAACTGACTAGCACTAAATTGGAAAAATGTCATTTCATGTGCTTGAAGGTGTGTTCTTGGTCATAAAATTTATGCTACAGGGCTAGAAGTGGACAAATCCAAGATTTCTATTATCAAAACCCTTGCACCTCCCACCACAGTAAAAGGGATAAGGAGTTTCTTGGGGCATGCTGGATTTTACAGGAGATTCATCAAGACTTCTCAAAATAGCCGGACCACTATGCACGGACCTCTTGGAGAAGACCTGAAATTTAATTTTGATGATTCTGCCAAGGCTGCCTTTGAAGAAATTAAAGATCGAATTGGTTCGAAACTGTCATATTTGCACGGAAGAATGGGATCGGGAATTAGTAATGTGTGATGCCCGGTGATTTGCAATGGGGCTGTTTTTGGGGCGAAGAAAGAGAAAATATTCGAGGCCATATACTATGCTAAGCGGAGCCTTCAATGAAGCATAAGAAAACTATTCCACAACTGAAAGAGATGCTAGCCATAGTGTTTGCTATTGAAAAATTCAGGCCCGTACATTACGGAATCCGTGTTATAGTTCACACGAACCATGCAACAATGCCGATATCTTATGTCTTCGAAAAAGGAAGCTAAGCCCAGGCGTAAGGTGGGTCTTTACCCTCTGCAAGGGTTTGATCTGGAAATTAGAGATAAAAGGGATGTGACAATGTGATAGCTAATCACTTGTCGAATGAAAGAAATCAAGCGAGAAGAGGAGGAGATAAGATTAAGAAGGCTTCCCCGGATGAGCAACTATTTCAATTGTCATTCCAGATGCCATGGTATCTTGTGTGAATTACTTAGCTTGTGGAGTAGTTCCTTCTGAATTCATGCAGCGAAAAGAAAGCTCGGGGTGACAACGGAGTATTATATGCAGGATGACCCACTATTATTTAAGGGAATTTGATATGATTATGAAGATGTGTGCGGAGGTGAACAAAGCGGGAATTATGAATGAATGCCATGCATCGCCATATGGGGCATTTTTACGGAGAAAGAGCATTCATAAGATACTCGATCGAGATTTATTGGCCAAGCGTTTTTCGGGGACTATCTTGAATGGGTGAGTATGTGATAGATGCCAAGATTGGAAATATCGCTGACATAAATGAAATGCCCCTACGAGGCATATTGGTGGTGCAGTTTTTGATGTATGGGAATAGATTTATGGGACCCTTTCCTGATGTTTTGGAAACTGTATATCGCTAGCGGTGGATTATGTTTCTAAATGGGTGGAGCAATAAACTGCCCGAGGAATGATGTTAATACAGGTTGTGAGTTTCTGAAGAACTTATATTGAAGCGATTTGGGCATGAAGACTATCATGGTGATGGGGAAGCCCTTTATAAGCAAAATTTTCCCTTAGCTCATGGCGAGATATGGGATCAAACATATAATGAGCCTAGCTTATCATCCCCGGACTAATGGGCAAGCGAGAAATTTCCAACCGGGAGGGTTAAAAGGATCTGGAAAGGTATGGATTATTCGAGAAGGATTGGTCTTCGAACTTGATGATGCGGCTTTGGAGCTCTGGGAATTTGCATTGAAAACTCCGTTCTGGGATGTCCCCATACAGATTGGTATTTGGCAAGCCATGTCACCTCCTCTTAGATTGGAATACAAGGCTATGGGCCATCAAGAAGCTGAATTTAGATTTCAAAATCGCGAAGGGAAGAGAGATTGCTTCAAGCGAATGAGCGGAAGCGAGAAATGAAGCCTATGATAATGCTAAGATCTGAAGACAAGACAAAGAAATGGCATGATCAAGGATTCTTAGGAAAGAGGTGAGAGAAGGGATCAAGTTACATTGTTTAACTCCAGTTAAGATTGTTCGGGGAAAATTGAAATCAAGGTGGAGTGGACCATATCTTAGTGGTGTCGAAGCACTACTTTTTAAATGATAACACTTCAGGAAACGATCTTTGGGGAGGGAATTTAAAGTCAATGGACAAAGACTGAAGCATTATCAAAGCGAGGGAGGAAAGAAAGAAGAGCTACAATTTGGTTCATTGAGAGAGAAAGAAAATCCAGCAGCAAGTCAAGCTAAGGACTCAGCTGGCTTGGTGATGGGAGTGACCCATAGAGACTTAATTTTGTTTTTA
This sequence comes from Tetrastigma voinierianum, assembly GCA_016808115.1. Lineage (NCBI taxonomy): Eukaryota > Viridiplantae > Streptophyta > Magnoliopsida > Vitales > Vitaceae > Tetrastigma > Tetrastigma voinierianum. The sequence continues at coordinate 163,149 of JAEQBH010001586.1, forward strand.
GACTTGAATTTTAAATTAACCTTGATTTTGTTTTCTCTAGATTTATTTATAATGATTAGTTAGTACTTAAAAGTTAATTTTGTTTTAGTGAATCCTTCTTGTAAATGTTGCGGAGTACTTATGCGAAATGGCTCGAGGCGAGAAGGAATAAACTCAGTCTGACTCAGCTGACTTGCGAGAGAGAGAACGACGGGGGAAAAGGAGATTCCTTTACCTATAAATTACATGAAATTTGAATAGAATACATTCTTGAATTCTTGTGTGAAATTGGTTTTGTTTGATGATGAGAATCTGTTAATTGATCAAGAGTGAAATTTGTTGATGCATTAAATTTGAGGCAAAATTGCGGACTACGTTGCGGCCAAAGCTTATGTCGTGACGAGGCGAGAATCCTGACAAAGTTGATGTCGTGACCCAGTCAATCTTTGAAGGAAGAACAAGGTGAAATCGCGACCAAAAGTTAACGTTATTGAAAGAAATTGGGTAGCGACGACCAATTACGCCACAAGAGTAATCCTTGAAATTGGTGGTAAATGACTTAACGATGTCTGAGATGCGTGTGCAACTTGGGAGGACTTGTCCTCAGGTGGTGATATCATGACAAACAATAATATGTCGCGACCAAGAGGGTAAGTGCCGGTGAGGCGGTTTTTAATTTTTCCCTACATTCAATAAGCGGTAACACATTCTCGGCTGAATTTAAGTGGCGACAAGCATTAATAAATGAAATCATAAAGAGCCCACCATAATAACTGAATTGCAACTATTGAAACTCTTTCCCAGCATTATCTTCTTCCTCGATCTTGAGGTCAACTCTTCGTCTTATATTCTGCGGTTTCGATTCTTGCAAAACCTCAAATCAAAGCACTCCTCTAAAAACCTTTCGATTCCTCGATGGCTGAACAGAGACTCTCGTCCCGAATCGAACGAAATCATGGAGGAACGTGCCGGACCGGAGCGGTTCATCCCAGGAACGAGAGTCAACCCGGTAGAGAACAAGCATCGAAGGCAATTGGTAGAAGAGAAGATGCGTTTGTCGAGGAAAGTTGGTAGCAACATGCGAGAAGTATTATGCTGATAAAGGGTTTGTTGGAGAGAGAGGTTCGGCAACCACATTTCCCACTGAGAAATGATAAGAGCAGCGAGGATGGGAAAATTTCTGTGGCTTGCAGAGGCAGGATATGCAACGGTGGTCAGAATTCTACTCACAACGGTAGGAAGAAGGACAACTACGTATTTGTTAGGGGTTTGGGTTCCATCTACGGGGGCAAATGCCATTAACAAAGGTGTCGGATGGCGAGCCAGCGCCAACTCGAATTTAGAAGGCGGTGGCAAACCTTAGAGCAGGTGAGGCGATTGTCGGGAAATTGACATATGGTAAAGTTCAATGGGATCGAGAAAGGGCACGAAGACAATCGGCGGGGAGACCTTACGGAGGAGGCTAAGGTATGGTTTATTTCTGGCGTAGTCGACCAAGCATGTTGTGCAGTGAGGAACGAGGAAGCCATCAAATCCTGTGTCACGATATTGAAAGGTACAAACTCACGCGTAGGGCTTGATTATTGAAATTCAATAATGAGAATACCATGAGGAAACAAAGAGGTTTGATCCCTCATCCGACAACAATCACTAGGCTTTGTTGAAGGAATTTGGGGTGGAAGGAACATGGGGCGGAAGAGAAGAAGTTCCCAAGGCTTCTCATTAACACAGCGGGGTAAGTAAGGGAGCCGAATTTGAAGAAAAGGGGCTCATGGTAGGCAGTTACGGAAAGAGAGGGAGAATGAAGACAAGAAGGAAGGACACTCTTAGGGCAGGAGAATCAGGAGAACAAAACCGGGAACACGACCCGGAAGGGAATGCCTCTATGTTTGCGAGGACTTAGAACCAGATGGGGTGAGTCACTAGATTCTGTGGCTGGCCGGCTCTCCTTTGATGAAGATAAAGGATTTGGAGAACTTTGGTAAAGCTCTGGAGCCCGGGAAGATAATCCAACCTTAATGGAGATGCTCGTGCTATCTAAGGTATGGAAGAAGAGAAGAGAGATGGAGCATTCTTGAGCTTTAGAGAAAGATGTGTATGAAGAGTGAATTAAAAGATCAACAGTGGGAGAAATGAATAGAAAAGAAATAGACGAGAGATGAAAAGGAAAGAGCATAAATGGTAAGAAAGAAATGGCGAAGGGAGGAAGCAGTTTAAAAAGATCACAAAGCAGCAGAAGAAAAGTTCGGAAAAATGGAGGACGGAGATCGAGGACCTCTTGAAAAAGAGTTGAAACTTAGTCGCAGTCATTCTATATATGTCAGTTTGATCGAGACTCTGGGCTTGAAACTTATAAAAGGGATGCGGATCAAGAAGCCAGAACCAAGGCAGTTAAAGAGATTCAAATTTTCTCTATATGCAATTGCTCAGGACTTCGAGAAAGAAGATCACGAGAAAAGAGATAAAGTGCTTATTGACCACGATGCTTGAAGAAAGATATGGTGGAAGAATTTGGATTTGATTAATAATAATCTATCGAATTTTTAGAATCATGGCAATGGAGGCGTACAATGGTCACAGTGAGTTGAAGGCAAGATGATTTGAATAAAAAAAGTTGATCTCTGATGATGATTCTTGAAGAAACGAATAGAGAAGAAAGTGCCAAGGCGAAGAAGAGGGCGAAATAGAAGTCCCGAGGTCGACCTGACACATGACCAGCGATGCGGATCACTCCCAAACATATTTTCTACTTCCTCGAAAAAACCTTCAGCCCGACTCATCCATCTCTTCATCATTCTATTTTGTTGATTCTCGAAACATTTGCACATTCTTATGAATAAAACCCGAGAAATTTGTTTGATGAGTTTGAAGTCAAATTAGTGTGCTTTTTCTTTTGTGGTAGAAGGAATTAACGTTAGAATGTAGCTTAGGAATAAAAATGTGAACATATCATAACCATGAGCTAGTTGGAAGTAATTGAGTAGATGATAGGATGAAGCAAAAAAATTCAATCACGAGAATGAAGAGCGAATGTGACTGATTTAATTGAGCATAAGTGCGATTTGGTTCGAATTTTGTTGATAAGTCGGGATAAGGGGAAAGGTTATACGATTGAAAAGAACAAAACAATTTTCTTGAGTTTGTGGTATGAGCAGTGAGTCGAACACTGTTGGAAATAACATCATCTAAATTCTCATCCAACGTGTAGTCGAGAAAATCCTCGGGGTTAGTCCACGCAGTTAATCCTTGATTCTAGAGCACATTAGATTGGTGATCCAGGCGAAATCTGGGTGATACGATCAACGGGGAAATGGTACAGGCCATCCTTGGAGAGTTTGAGCCATTCTAGCCATCCACATTTATCTTGTGCACATACACTTGATTCCGAGAGGAAATTGGTGGCTCATTTGTTTCAAAATAAACCAATGGAGACCTTTCCCTTCCTAAAGAATCAATCCTCGAAAGAACACATGATTACCAAAAAATTCAAAGAGAGGAAGAAATGAAGTTTGGGGAGTGTAAATTTTGAGAACTCAAGGAGAAAATCTGAGAAAAAAAGGGAATGAAAGAGAAAAGATCTACATCGAGGAAAATGCATTTGAGAAAAGAAAGCTGAGAATAGGTTTTGTCTTGTGGCGACTCTCTTGAACAATTAAGTTCTTAGGAATTGTTTCAACACCTAAAATGCCCTAATACTTACATCTAGTATGGGAGTTACTAACCCAAAGTTAGCTAAGAGTGTTAGAAAGCCACAAAGACCAAGAGCATTGCACTTTATTCTACGAATAGTGACAGAAAAGAAAATCCCCAGGTTTGAATTATGAATGAGAAATGGGAGCTATCTGATTTTGAATAGAAGAAAATCAAGGTGGTATCCCAAACACGAAGTTTGGGAATTTATTAAGGAAATTACAAGGAGGGAAAAGGGGACCCAGATGAGTAAAGAAATGAAAGAGTATTGGTAATCTTAACCCTAAAATTCCATCCATCACTTACCCTTGCAAGCCTAACATTTACAAGCCCAAAAGACGATTGATCTTGAAGGTTGTAATCACCTACATTAGTGGAGATCAATATGAACAACAAGCCTATGGAATTTGGAAAATCGAGAAAAAGATCGAAAGCGTGAACATCCTCTAAGGGTTAGTTAGTCGACTCATTAAGAAAATGAGAAAGAAAACCAACATTTCGAGAATCAATTAACTATCTTGTTTGTAAAACAAATTCAACAATTTCGTTTAGTAACACACCTAATTGAGTAAAAGAAATTAGTAACTTTATCTGAGACTTGAGTGAATACACATAAAGCGAATGCAATTTTAGTCTTTCCAATTAAATTAGTCCTGGCTTGCAAAAGCAGAAACCGGAAAAATCATCCTTTTGTTTGAGGACAGAAGCAAATCTTTCTTTCTGGCAGGGACAAGCAGAGTACAAGTTTGGGAAGTTTGATGAGCTTAAAGTCATCTATTTTCCAGTCCATTTTGATTGATTTTATATAAAAGAGCGGTTATGTGAGAATAATGGAATAAACTTCCTGTGCGTGCGTGAGGAAATTCAAAGCGGGAATTTGCGGTAAAAGGAAGCGAATGTGGGTGGCGATCTTGATATAATTGGCTAAAGGAAGTTGCGTGGCTTGAAACACAAAAGTTAAAATTGATGTCATGAAGCTTTTGCAATCAAAATGCTATTCGGGTTGCAACTTCTAAGCTCCGTTGCAAATGAAGCGTGGTGAAGACAAAGCGGTGGCGTGAAAGAAACTCAAGGCAAGCAACGGTAGTGAGGAAGAAGACATGATGTACTATCGCCAGGTCGCGGCAGAATTAAGCCTAGTACAATGGATAAAGAAATTATGACGAGAGAAGATAAACAATGGGCCCGAGCAAGTATGTCGTGACATCTGGAGTAATTACGCGACATATATACTAATCGAGAAGCGATCAGCGACATCGACACCTGCAAAGGAAACTAAGGTCGCGACAAATGGCGGCTAAAGAGATGGTCCGCGACATCAACTACCTGCGAAACGAGGAGAGTCGCGACATCATTGTGATGCGACAGCGGAGTTGTGGGAAAAGAAGGTCGCGACAACGCACGGTTGTCCGCGGGCATCAGTGCTCAAAGACCGGGTCGCGACATCAGAAGATGTTCGCGACATCCATTTGATGAACCAGAAATTGCGACAGCATCCGGTCGCGGCGACGCTACGAGAAGAAGGAGGTCGCGACGGCGTGCCGATCTGCGACATCGATTCCCACCAAAGACGCGTCGGCGACCAAACAAAGACTGCTGACGTAGTGAGAATAGCGATCGCGGCAATTGATGTCGCGACATCAACAATAACCCAGGCCATTTAAGCGCAATCAAAAAGGTGCGCCGAAGTGGGCGACCGAACTCTATCATCTGTTTCTTTGCAGATGAAGCCTTGACTGCAGGCGACGAAGAGATGCAGGTTCTTTGAAAGGCTCACGTATTTTAATTTTTCTTTTCTTTCTTTTCTTTTATTTTCATTTTAGATTAGTTTGTATTTTGTTATTAATTTAGTTTGAGCGTTAAATTTGGGATGAAGGCGAGATGCAAATTATATTTCTTCAAATGCTGTCTGGATGTTTGAATTCCGGACAAATTTTGAATTCGAACTACCAGGTTTAGATTCTGATGGTTTTTTCTTGATTAGTAAGCCAATGTACATGGGTAATCTAGTGATTTAGAAACCCCGGCTCCCATTGAAATGGCGTTGACAACCGAAGTATCTTTGTAATTTCATTCACATTATTAACTAAACGGTTCTCATCGACTATGGCGGTTTGCCGTGTTTCTGAATTGATCGATGTGGAGTCTCCTATGCCCATAGCGGGTTTGTTCAGCTCACAGTTTCGAGGCCCTGCGGTGACCTGAAGGCGTTCGAGTGATGGTGCATTACGGAGAAGTGTGACGCGACAATGGGTGATCAAAATATCAACCATTTAATTAAGTGATACATCCTTTTCTCACTTGAAATAGAAATGAGTTTAGTGATTATCAATTAAAATCACGGTTCGCCTCGAATTCAAATGGTGAATTCGATCGTGTTAACAGCGATCTAATCAAGGAAAGTGAGGCGTTCTAATTTTGAGGAAGAAGGAACCCGGCCATAGTGTAAACCACATTACAATGACTATACAAAGGAGCTAAGGTTTACAATCCATGTTATTGGTATGAAGTATTGAGAAAGAAAAATACTCGAGCAAGGCTACCCCGGATTAAAGTAGTTATCAAGCCCAGCGTATTCGAGAAAGCGGTGAAGGTGAGATGATGAGCAGTTATTAGTTTGGAGAGATCCATTTTGCCTTATCATATTCCTTGGACTGGTTTTTAAAATGCGTGGTTCGAGAAAGCAAAATTTATCCATACAAAATTTGTAAAAATTGATTCTTCTAGCTTTAATTCAATGTTCTCTTCTGAGATATTGTTCAATCTAAATTGTCATTCATTATTTGATAGTCATTTATTTGTTATTCATTCATATTATTTTTCTTGGTTTTCATTATTTCAGGCTTTTACAACTGATTCAAATTAATGCAGTATAGTCCCAGAATGGTATGGGGCAGTGGTTGGGGTAGTTGATTGAAAATTCTTGAGATCTGTGGGATCGATATCTGGACTTAAATCAATTTACTATGTTCGACCTTTGTGCACTTGCGGCATAACGGATCAACATTGAGAACCTGATGATTTACTCTCTTAATAAACATGCTCTTAATGAATACAATAGTTATAGACACAAAATACAAGTTGGTGGCATTATTCATGGGGATAGACCATAGTCTTTTGGCAATAGTGTTATAAGATTGTACATGTCTTTTTATTAATTGACAGTTTTATGAGTTTTGACAAACTTCGAGAGGTAGGGGATTCTCCCTACTTGGGTTTTATCTTTTTTTAAGAGCTATGTTGATGTTTCGGTTGGTTGAGGCCTTGAACGACCATTTGATCGGTCCCAAAACTTAGGACCGAAGTGAAAGTATAGCACCCATTTTGGATGATGCTGTGTATGGGTATGAATTTATTTGGAGTTCATTGTGTGATAAATTTGTGCTATGAATGGTGTGTTGATTTGTGTGAGGCCGGAAATGGCTTGAAGTGGGTTCTGAGGTGAATCGACGATTGGTGATTTTAGGGAATAATAACCGGGGTTTCGCCCATTTATTCTGGGAATAGTGTTCACAAAATAATTTTGTGAATTAATGCGTTTGGTCGAGTGAATTCCAAGTAGGGTGCTGCGTGTTGGATCATTAGCCCACGTGTGAGCTAATTTTGATGTGATGGAATGTGGAATTACACATAACAGCGGTGTGTGATTTAAATTGTAGTGAATATATGCATGATTTTTATATTTGCATGTGTTATAGAATTGAAATGGAATTGGCATCATGCATTTCCATATGCCTTTGGGGCACCACAGGCAGGAGTGAGTGCATGAGGTGATTCTTGAGAGAATGGTTGGAGGAGTTTGTCTAAAAATAATGAATATCGGAGGGTAGTCCAAATAGAAAATATCAATCGTCGGAGTTAGCCCAATTGATATACATCGGATTAGTTCATACACGTATCAATCGTCGGATCGGCCCCGATTGATATATACATCGGAGGTTCGTCACAAACAAATAAAAACTAAGGTTCTCATCTGTGACAGAAGCCGGTGTGAAGTCGAGGAAGGACTCGAGGATGTAGAGATGATAAGTTAGACATTCAAGTAGGATCATGCATTTGCTTGGATGTGTTTTTATTTTGGAGCATTGCATATGCACTTAGGTGGAGAGTGACCCATTTAGGGTGATTCCACTGCCCCGAGTGATGGCTCGCCACAATCGAAGAACATATTTCGGTACGAGGAGCGCACGAGGAGACGGCTCAATCCCAAGGCGAGGATTTGTGAAAAGCAGGGTTATAGCTTTGATGATTTTTAGCTTGTATTAGAACTCTATAGAAGTTTGATATATGTTGTATAAGAGTAATTTATTAACTCTTGTAACTATGGTAGATAGTTGGTATATTAGTGAGTATTGATTTATAGATTTGAGGAGGTCGTTTTATTCATGTATCATGTGATTGATGTTAGGACAAGTGATGTATAAAAATTGCCCAGGCTGATACAGAAGGAGACTATGCCGATTCCCACAGTGAATCATCGATTTATGTTGCAGATCTGAGTGTCCATCGGGTTGTGGGTAGTCAACGGACCCCCTGGAATTGGGGCATCACAAATTATCCATTAACATTAAAACATATCTATCAAATGGAATGATAGAGCAATATAAAATAATAGCACTGCATGTAAAAATGATAAATTAACTATAATAACAAAAAAAATAACTCAACCAGCTTTTGAAGAAAGAAGAGTTTCTTTTCCATAAATTGTAGCGCCCCAAAACCAGAAATTAGTTAACTACAGTCAACCGCGGAATACAAGTGGATGTCGGGTTACGAAGCCACTTAGAAAATCGGGAGTCTCCTTTAGGGAGCTCTACGAGCACGTTCTGCATAAACCTGTCTCAGGTGATTAATATAATCCAAGGACAACATGGATAAAAACAGCCTCTTGGGCCCATACAACAATATCCAACTAAGCTGTGTTAACCATGTCCCATAGTTAAGAGTTAATCGTGACTCTTATGCATATATCAATACTCGAAGATTCTAATACATGCTTGGAGAAACCATCAAAGCCACTCATTTCTTCAAAGCTCAGCCTCTAGGACTGACCGTCCCTCGCACGCTCCGTGTACCTGAAAAATAAAGGGAGATCCCAGGTGAGCTAAAGGCTCAATGGGAGGATCGCCTTTAAGTGGAGCTACTCACACTAAGTGTAGTTCAATGTTCCAAAGTATGACACACATTCAAGAAAATTGCGATCTGCTTGAATGTCTGCATGACCAAACTCAGTCCGAGGTCCTCACCGACTCTCCCTGCACTCGCCTAGGCCTTGCAGGAATTTTGGTGTTATTAAACCCTCCGATGAATATATATATCACCCGAGGCCGCTCCGACGATTGATATGTGGCATTTGCTCAGGACTACCCTCCGATGAATAAATATCAAACTGGGCCGCCTCCGACGGTTGATATATTATTAGCTCACTCACCCCTCTCGATAATTAGCATTTTAGGACTACCCTCGAATCATCTTCTGGGATTCTATACCATGCACTAACCCTTATAGTCCTAGGATGTTGTGCTGCATATGGAATGCATGTATAAGCACCTAATACAAATTTTTAATCACATGCAAATATATAAACATGAATATATTCACATAAAAATTTAATCACACAACATGTTATGTATTTATCAATTCAAACATCAAAATTAGCTCACTTGGGCTAATATTCAAACACAAGCAATTCGATCCGAATTACTTAACCAAGCACATATTTTCCCGAAATACATTTTCGGGTCACTATTCCTAGGAACAATAAAACCCTAGCTCACTGCTCCACACTCAAGTAGTGATCGGTTCATGTTATGGTCTCGCATTCACTCGCCACTACCGGCCTCAAATCCAATCAATACATGATTAACGCCATAACATACAAGTCCATACCCACACCCGCCATGGAGCAGCCACGGGCTGCTCCAGTTTGTCTCAAAATTTCACAATAATTCGATCCCATGGTTTGGGACCGATCCAACAACCCCTAATGGCCTCCATCAACTCAAACATTCGAAAAGTACTAAAAATTGGAATAAAACCCAAATAGGGAGAAAATCCTACCTCGAGGAGTTTGAAGAAACTCTCTAAAACCGGAGTCCACGCGTAGCCTGTTCCGCGTAGATCGTTTTTCCTTCTCGCCCCGAAGACCGCCGACGGTTGGATCTTGTGTATTTCTAGAGAGAAGTTCTCTCTCTCTAAAACTCTCTCAAAAACCAACCTACTGCATCTAAAAATGCCCCCCCACATTTCTTGTTTTGGCTAAATGAAGATGATGGAGTACTGTTTGCTATTTCGTCCTTTAGTCACTTAAAATCAATCTCTAAAATGACCTTTATGTCCTCTTTACCAGAGCTCGAGTATTCTAAGACTATTTCTGGGCTGTCCATTTTCATCGCCCCACTCACCACTTATGGTACATGAGTACGTGCTATATGTGACTTTCGTAGCATCGAAATTCATTTTACGGCACTCAAAACACGATGCCTCGAAAAACGTGCCGACTCCGACTGTCTCGGAATATTACGAAATTTTACGTGCTAACTAGATTTCGCAAGACGATTCCAGCGGTGAAATCCATTTCATCATCCGAGATCTAGATAATTAATTACGGATTTTTAACCGAAATTACAATTTCAGAATCGGCTTACGATTTCGCTCTTATTCCATAAATTGAATTTCTCAGTCTTACATTCTTTCCTTCTCCTAAAAGGAATTTCGGGTCTCCCAAAACTAAGACAATCTCTCTCTCACCTCACATGCATATGCAATCGTACGCGACCATGCATGCAAACTAGTCATTTAAATGTCAAACAACTAAACCACGCACCTTCATCCCTAAACAAGAAAGGGTAGGTGGCCCGCATCGTGTCCTCGCGCTCCCATGTGAACTCCTCCACTCCATAGTGTCTCCATTAGTACCTTTTATTTTAGCCTCACGGTCTTAAGGCCGCAAAACCCGATTACGGCTATCGGAACAAGACCGGTCCCTCCTCGAAGGTCCCATCCATGTCAACCTCTATCTGTCCCCAATCCACCACATGGGTTGGATCTGGTGCGTACTTCCGGAGCATAGAGACGTGAAACACCTCGTGGACACCCGACATGCTGGGTGGTAACGCTAGCCGGTACGCAACTAAGCCTACCCTCTCGAGTATCTCGAAAGGTCCAATGAACCGCGGCGATAGCTTCCCGCGCTTGCCGAACCTGACCAATCCCCTTTTAGGCATAACCTTCAAGAAGACATGATCCCAACCTCAAACTCTAAGGGTCGACAATGTACATCCATAGCTTTTTCACGCTGAGCCGTAGAAGACACCGTCAGATCAAGCCTACCCTTCTCGTAGGTGTCTCTAATCAAATCAGGACTAAAGATGGAGCTCTTTTCCCACCTCGGTCCAACATAATCTTGATCTACATGGCCTCCCATATAGCAAGTGGCCCTCATACCTGGCAACATCCGCATGCCTCGCCTCGTAACCGTTGTTGTAGGCGATCCCACTAAGGGCAAATGCCCTCCCAACCCACCCTTATGATCCAGACGCATGCTTGTAGCATGTCCTAACACTGTGATAGTCCCTCTTAGACTCGACCATCCGCTCCGCGAGGGTGGAACGTCAGACCATAGTCACTGTAGGCTGTCTACAGCCTTTGAAACTCCTTCCAAAAGGGCGCCAGAAACCCTGGTCTCTATCAGACACTATAGATACTGGTGACTCCACGGTATCGGACTATCTCACGAATGTATGGACCTACAGCACTCTCCAAGGCGTAAGGTCATCCGTGACGGTTAGAAATGTGCCGACTTCGTGAGTCGGCCCATCATCACCCACATCACACATGCTTCTCGCATCCGCGGGTGCAAGTGGGTCACAAAGTCCATTGTGACGTGCTCCCACTCTCCACTGTGCCCAATTCTAATGGTCGCAAAGAGTCTCTCGCCCGCTTCGTGCTCACTTTAACCTCACGATGCATGAGACATCGTCGAATTAAAGTCCCCCACGGTCTCTTCATCCCACTCCACACACCGGGCGATTTAAGATCCTGGTACATCTTCGTGCCACTTGGATGTACGGAAAATCAAGAGCAGTGAAACTCCCTGAGAATCTCCTCTCTCAAATAGGTCAATTGGGGAACCACTACCCGTCCCCGCCGATCGAAGACTACTGTCGCATGAACGGGTCTCAAATTCTCACACCAGAGACTGACCAGACTGTCTCCGATGGATTCATCTCGTTGGTCCCCGCCACCGGGACTCAATCACTCGCTTCAACGTGGATGGTGTAGCCACTAAACTTCCCAGGCCTCAGTCCCGCCAACAGATCAGAGTCTAAACCCGGTCCCACCGCCCCGAGCATCCGGGCCACTCCCGAGAAGCCATACTAGCCAAAGCTCCTCGTGACTTTGACCGAGATCACATCACCTTTGCTCTTACTGTGGTGGTAATGCAAAGGAAGTCATAATCCTTAGGAGCTCATCCATCTCGTTGCCTCATGTTGAGGTCTCAATGCGTGAAAATATACTCGACTTTTATGGTCCGATACACCTCGAACTCCTCACCCAGAGTGTTAGTGGTGCTAAATCTCAAGGCGTAAGACTACTACCGCTAACTCCATATCATCATGTAGTAATTCACTCATGATTCTTCAACCGACGAGAACCATAATCTACTTACCCTCCCTGGATCGCATCAAAACACATCCTAATCCGCCCGAGGCATCATAATACACTAGGCCCCTTGTCCCTCGTCCGAATCCATCAAGATGGAGCCGCAAGTCTCCTTCAACTCCTCGGAATCTTCCTCGCATCGATCATCCTAATCAAACTCGACCTCCTTCCGGCCTCAACCTAGTCATGCGGTCGCCTAACTGAGAAATCCTCAACAATCTCCCGTGAATACCCGCCATCCCAAGAAACTACGATCAAAGGATCGACTTCGGGCCTCCTCACTCTCATCACCCGCCTCGACCTCTCCGGGTCGACCGACACTCGACGCCGACACCATCGTGTCCCAAAATCTCACCTCAAGAAGCCAGAACTCACACTTACCGAACTTACACAAATTGATGGTCTCTCAATAATCAGGAAACGATCCCCTGCGATACTCATGCTCCCATCACTGGAGTAGATCAAGATGTCATCCACGAAGACTACGACAAACTGATCTAAATAGGGTTGGAATATCCTGTGCATGAGATCCATGAATGCAACTGGCGCATTCGTCAATCCAAAGGGCATCACCGTAAACTCATAGTGCCCATAACGCGTCCTAAACGCTATCTTAGGAATATCTGTATCCCTAACCCTCAACTGATGGTAACCAGTGCGAAGGTCTATCTTGGAGTAGACTCGTGCTCCTCTCAGCTGATCAAATAAATCATCAATCCTCGGTAATGGGTACCGATTCTTAATCGTAACCCGATTCAACTGTCGGTAATCAATGCACAGTCGAAGGGTCTTGTCCTTCTTCTTCGCAAATAGAACCGAGCTCTATGGTGAAGTGCCTTGGCCTAATGAACCCTTGTCCAATAGCCCTCAGAATCGACTCGAGTTCCGCAACTCAACCGGTGCCATCCTATGGAGTCATAGAGATGGATTTAAGTACTGTGGTGTAACTCGATAATTCAAAGTCTACCACCTCATGGAGGCAGTCCAGGTAACCTATCCGAAAACATCCACATACTCGCACACCACCGGAGGTGATCTGTCCGGTCTCTTCTCGCCCTTCAGGCGGCTCAGCTAACCCGGGCCTTAACCGTCCTCGATATCCTGTGACTGTGAGTACCTGTCTCTCGGGCAAAATGTCATGCTTGTCTCCCCGAATACCACCCGAAAATTCTCATCCCGCGTGTAGGCGGTAACCTCCTCGCGCCAATCGATAACGACCCTTAGTCGTCGCCCAATCCATCCCCAGCAGGATGACAACGAACTCCGACATGTCCATGATCCTCAGTCCACTGTGAGTAGAGTCCCAAGATCTCCGTATCGCAACCCCGATATTTCATCCCTATTCTCGCCTCCCTTTAATCCCTTAGGGGAGAACTCACGTGATAAAGGTTCTCTAAGGTCTCAACCTCTAAGCCCAACTCGAATACAACCGATGCAAGAATGAATGAATGCGAAGCACCCGAATCAACAACACTCTGCAGCCCCATAAAGTAGATAACAAAACGTACTTCAGACATAGTCAGGGTTGATTCACACTCACACTGCGGTGGGACAACACGTGAGACATGCCCCTCGAACCCCGAGGTCCCCGCCTCAGGGCCCCGCCCTCCGCTCTACTCGTGCCCCGTCTCGCCCGCTCGTGAAATGGGGTGCCCGTAGTTCCCCTCGAAACCGTGACCGCCCTCCGGGTCTCAGACTGTGGCCGGGAGGAATGCAATCGTATCCTCTCCCGGTCTCGCACCGACCGGGACTACATGTCCCAAAACCCTCGGATCCCTGTCTTCCGGGGGCAATCCCGTCCATGTGTCCGTGCCGCTGACAATGGTAGCACACCATCCGGGCCCCGCCCGACCGCAACTCATCCGTCCCGCCCGACCGGGCAACTCATCTCGTCTCCGGGCTCGACCAAGAATCCCATCCTGCCCTGACCCGGATGGCCGTGACTCTGAGATCCTCGCGAACTAGAGGCTCTTTTCCTCTTCCCTGAACTGGAGGAAGACTGACTGTCCTTCCGCTTACCACTAACACTCGTGATCCCGAGTGTCTCGCGCGATCCCTCCATCTCTCTCTATAGCTAGGGCCATCCTAACTATAATCCATATCCCCAGCGTAACTTACATCCCGTACGAATGGACAAATTCACCCATTCTCGTAATCTCCTAACCTTGGCCAACCAGGGCCACATAGTCATCACGACCTGCTAACTCGTGAATCTAGCCACGTAGTCCATCACAAATGTCACTCTCTACTTCAAATTTCTGTGGAACTCCCGAGCCTCTTGATGCCTTGCGCCTCTCGAATACTTGCCCCATGAATTCCCAAACCCTCGTCCATGTCAAAGCCTCTAAGTCTCTAGAAGCCTTAACCCATCTCCACCATATCCGAGCCTCGCCTCTAGCCGGAACGCAGCGACCGATCTCTTGGCCGCATTCCGAGGCGATCCCATACCTCCACGCTCGATTTTGAGATAAACCAAATTCATTCCGCCACCATTGGGTCTCCTCCCTCAGGAATGCAGGGAGGTGGTGCGCTCTAAATCCTCCTGGAGGTTACTAGGACCTCCCGACTATCCCGCTACACTAGCTCCTCGTGCAATAGCAAATTCTCGCCGCCACACCCATAGCTCTCTACAAAGGCCTCGATCAAATGTCGGTTCGTCGGGTCAAATATCTGGTGCCCGACGCTGCCCCGTGGATGCCCTCGCCCTCGCCTCTACTAGCCATCTGTACAATTGGTCATGGCGCTTAAATCTCAATACAAGATTCTAAGGCATAAAACAAATTCCGAGACACTTTATCATACATCATAAATCACAAGACATTGTCCTCAGATTTTCATGTAATGAAGGGCAATTAATTTTGCATTTAAAATATTGTTTTCAACAAAAATTTATTTGCGAAAATTTCATTTTTGAAAATTTTATTTATTTCGAAAAATTATTATTATTATTATTATTTTCTAATTGCAAGTTTAAAATTTAATGAAGTATCTCAGAGACATAAACACAGCCTCGAGATACTATTCACACACCGGAAAAATTTCACATACCACGCCAATGCATTTATAGTAAATGCAATATGAATATCTCATATATGAAATCACATACAAGAAAATTTTTAAAATTTTTGTACTCTTTTTTTTTTTTTTTCTTCGAGCCTCTTTGAACAGTGCTCATGAACAATGTCCATGGAATAGCTTCCAAACAAGGATTCGAATAAAGGCACAAAAATGCTATAATCGACACCACCCCCATGTCATAACCCCATTGACGCGATATCGCCTCCCTCGGTCGGTCAGTGCCGTGTCGCTGACTTCCGGGCCACCAGCCAGTCGCACGCCAATCCATCGCCAATTCTCCCTGGACGACAGTTCCACGCCGCGACATCAACTTCATGTCGCGACATCAATCCCCAACAGGCCAGGTCACGACGTCAAAATGATGTCGCTGACTCGCAGACTGGCCACCCATGTCGCGACGCGATGTCGCGACATCAAACCATCTCAAATTTCATTCGCTTACGCCGCGACGCGCCATGTCGCGACCTCCCTTGCTGCCCTCCATGTCGCGACGTCAACATTATGTCGTGACATCCACTCCAACCTCGGTCAAGAACTCACCAGTCGTTACCGGTCCCTTTCCAGGGGTCGCGACCAGTTCCACAAGCCAGTCGCGAATTCTATCGATGTCGACTTCAAGATAATCCTAAGGACGCAGAGCTCTTTTTTTTCATTTATAATACTCAAATAAATTTATAAAATTTATTTAACCCCATTTTCTTAAATTTACACTTATAAAACCTTAGAAATTTATTTTTTTCACTTTCATAACAAAATAAATTTTATAAATTTATTTTCTTCCAAATTTCCCACCTAAAATTTTCTCCACTCAAATAAATTTATAAAAATTTATTTTCTTTCATTTTCTTCAATTCTCATCAAATGAATTTAGTAAAATTTATTTTTTTCTTGGCTTTACAATTTCTTCTCTTTACTCTAGTTTTTACACAATCGTAAAACTTCAAAATTTCCTAACACATCATAGTTTTTCCTATGTGCTAATCACTAAGCACACAAACATTTCACAACACACATACAACATGGCATACACACCATCATACAATATTTCATCAAATCACACAAAACACTTCAACACACGTGCACGTTGTGTCCTACTTTTGCCCCGTGATTTCCTAGGTAATCCCATACCAAACTCAACATCAAACCACACCTAGTGGTGATGCCCTCAATCAACCATGGCCTAAGCCCAAGCCTCCATCTCTAGGCTTCCATATACCTATACTCTACATCAAACCACTTGGTGGTGATGGATACCCAACCCAAGCTCCCTAGGTATTCGTATACCTAAGCTCTGATACCAGCCAAGGACGCCCAAAACCTGATTCACATTGGACTACCCAATTCCGCTTAATACTGGGCTGATGTCGGGTTACCCGGCCACTTCGTAAAACCCAAGCCCCCAAATGGAGCTTCCACCTAAACACAGTACCTGCATAAACCTGTCTCAAACAGTCCAATATAATCCCAAGGATAACAACATGGATAAAAACAGCCTCTTGGGCCCATACTACAATATCCTTCAAACGTATCAACCATGTCCCATAGTTCTAAGAGTTAGTAAATGACTCTTATACAACATATATCAAAAATACTAATTTAATACATGTGAGAAACCATCAAAGCCACACTCCTAGCTTTCTTCAAAACTCACCTCTAGACGAGCCGTCCCCCGCACGCTCCCGCACCGAAAAATAAAAGTGGAGGATCCCACGACCAGGGTGAGCTTAAAGCTCACAGGAGGATCGCCCCTGGGCTGGCCTACCACCACCTAAGCGCAGTTCAATGTTCCAGCAACACACATTCAAGCAAAATGCATGATCCTACTTGAATGTCTACATGACTAACTCGCATCCCGAGTCCTCACCGACTCTCTCACACCCCGCCTAGGCCTTGTATGCGAGAATTTTAAAGTGTTATTACTGGCAACCCTCTGATGAATATATACTCAATCAACGTCCGACGATTGATATATATTATTATTTTGTGGACTACCCTCCGAAGAATAAATATCAACTGGGCCGCTCCGACGGCTGATGATGACACAGCCTGGACTACCCGATAATTAGCATTTTAGACTACCCTCCGAATCATCTTCTCTAGACTTATACCATGCACTAACTCCTATAGTCCTAGATGTTGCAGTGCATATGGAATGCATGTATGTAAATTCCAATACAGTCTAATCACATGCAAATATATAAACACGAATATATTCACATTAAAATTTAATCACACAACATGTTATGTATTTATCAATTCAAACATCAAAAAATTAGCTCACTGGGGCTAATATTCAAACACAAGCAATTCATTCGAATTACTTAACCAAGCATTACTATTTTCCCCAAAAAATACATTTTCGGTCATTCCTGGGGAACAAATAGGGAAACCCTGGGCTACTGCCCAACACTAAGTGCTGACTGGTTCATGTTATGAACTCCGCATTTCACTCGCCACTACCGGCCTCAAATCCAATCACATGATTAACACATAACATACAAGTCCACACCCACTTTCCATGGAGCAGCCACTGTCGCCCACTTATCCTGTACTCTGACAATAATTCGATCCCATGGTTCGGGGACTCGATCCAACAACCCCTTAATGGCCTCCATCAACTCAAACATCTCGAAAAGCAATTAAAAATTCGGAATAAACCCAAATAGAGAAAATCCTACCGAGGAGTTTGAAGAAACTCTAAAACCGAGTCCACGCCGCAGCCCCTGCTCTCCACGTAGATCGCTCTTCCTCCTTCCTCGGGTCCCGAAAGACCGCCGACCCGCTGATTCAGGTATCCCAGAGCAGGCCCTCTCCTCTCTCAAAAACTCTCTCAAACCAACCCATCATCTAAAACGCCCCTCCCCCACCTTGTTTGGCTAAATGAAGAAGATGGGAGTACCGTTTGCTATTTCGTCCTTACTACTTAAAATCAATATCTAAATGACCTTTACGTCCCTTTACCGTAGCTGATATTCTGACTCATTTCCCGACCAGTCTATTATCATTTCTCACTCATACTGAATTTATGGTACATGAGCATGCATATATGTGACTTCGTCGCATCGAGTTCATCTACAAGACTAAATCTGGCGTCCCTAAAAAATCCGCCGACCCGACCGGTCTCCATCATTATTTAAATTTTACGTGCTAACTAGATTTCGTGAAGACTTATTTCTAATGCAAGTGAAATCTATTCATCATCCGAGATCTGTAGAATTGATTACGGATTTTTATAAACTAAAATTACAATTTTGTAATCGGTTACGATTTTGCCCTCTTATTCCATAAATCGAATTTCGTCTTACATAAATTAAAGGCTAAATCAGAAATGCGCAAAACCTTAAACAATGGATTGTCCTCAAACAATCATTCATCACACTGTGTAGCAACTTAACAACTATATCAGATATATAAGTTTATACAATTAGTTTTAGGAATAGCGATTATAGACGAGTGAGTAGTGACCCACAAAAGCCAACATGAGAAATAATGGACACTTCTGCTACACCTGATTCCCCCTATCCAGAAAAAATAAAGTGATCCCACCAAAAGCATAAAGGCCATTTTTTCCCCACTATTGGATCATTTGTCAATTTTATCCTCTCAATTATTATTTTTACGTTTTTGTCCTCAACTATGACTCAGGTAATTTCACTTAGCCACTCAACTATTTTTTTTGTCATTTTTAGTTTTATTTAAAACTAATAATTTTTCCCCTTATTTTCATATGAAGTTGATGTATAAAAAATAAATAAATAAATATATATATATATATATATATATATATATATATATATATATATATATATATATATATATATATATATATATATATATATATATATATATATATATATATATATATATATATATTTATTTGAACTCAATATTTTATTTATACACATTTATTTTAAATAATTTTATTTATTTATCTATATAAGTATTAAATAATTTAAAAACATATAATCTATTGAATAAATTTTAATTTGATTTTATTTTTTCTTTGTGAAACTAAATACTCGAAAAAAATTTCTTAATTTAAATATCTTTTAGAAATCAATAGTAGTTATAAATATGAATATCTTAATTATAGTCGTAATATAGTCGGTAAACTGTCACCCTATCTTGTCTGTAAGACTCTCGAGAAAATCCACTCTTTCTCAAAAGGGTAAATCGTACTTCGTCAAAAACTCAAATTTATTATCTGGATCTCAGATGACGAAACGGATTTCACCGTTGGAATCGTCTCGTGAAATCTAGCTACCACGTCGAATTCCGAGACAATAGGAATTTACACGTTTTTCAAGGCATCGAGTATCTAAAAGTCAGAAACGACATTCGATACGATAAAGTCACATATAACATGTACTCATGTTACACAAGTTGCATGAGTAGAGAAATGATAGAAACGGACAGCCGAGATAGTGCCAAATGTCGAAAATCCAAAGCTTGGGGACATAGATGCCATTTTTTGAATTCTCAATGAGGATAGGACAAAACGTGAACATCATCCTCCCCAATTTGAAGCACAAAAGAGCAAAGCAGGATGGAAACTGGGTTTCAGCAAAGAGCATTTTTTAGTTTCTTTAGCGTAGAGAGAGAGAGAGAGAGAGAGACTTCTCTAGATTTCCTGGGCGGTGCTCTAATTACCCGTGTGAATTGCCTGTGGATGAAGCATGGAGTCGCTTCACGTACGAGGCCTCACGCGTGGCCCTGGGCTTTGGGAGTTTTGGACAACTACTAAGGTAGGGTTTTTTCCTACTTGTTTTACTCTTTGATTTAAGTGTTTTGTGATGTTTGGAGTTGACTGGAGGCTCAGGTGGGCCATGATCTGCTCAAACTTGGAACCGAAGTGTGGAAATTCTTTGGGGCTCTGGGTCACCCGTACGCTTAGAGATTACTGGGTATTTGTATCATAATTTATATAATAAATCGTGGTTTCAGTGAGTAGGGAGGCCGGAAATAGATGGAATTCGGTTCCACCAAGAGGAACCACATGTCGATGAGTGGGCTGCTCCACGACACTCCACTTGCTCTCGCTTTTTAGGACCTGCTAAAAACAACTCCGTTTGTGCAAATCGGACCAAAACGCCCATGTGTCTTGCTTGAAATTGATGAAATGAATGGCTTGAGTTGTGTGGAAATAGATAGGTTAATATATGATTCTAATGTTAACACAATGACATAATTATATAAAATATAAATCAGGTTTGTGTGTCATTGGAGATGAGCAAGATTAGCTCAAGTGAGTTAATTTGGGTGATGGTTGACCAAAATTGGTGTATTGGTGTAAATTGTGTGAAATTACATAACATGTTGTATGTGATTTAAATATGTTAATATATATATATATGTATGTGAATATATTAGCATGAATGACATGAAATGACATTATGCATTTTCATATGCACTAGGTAACCTAGAAATTAGGTGTGAGTGCATGACACGAATTTTCTAAAAAACAAACATGATTGCGAAAGGAATTTCATAGGATGATATTCCGGAGAATGGGGTTGGGAGACGGTCCAACAGATCATTTCGGATGAGGACCATGACTGCTTTAAGCTGCCTAACACATTCGCCTGAGAGGCCTCCATATTCTTACCGATATCGGGTAGTATAGTTTCAAAACAACAAGAACTGTTTTGAAAAAAAAAAAAATTGTTTTCTCATACATGACTTAGGTAAGTGTGAGGGAGTCGGTGAGGGACCTGGACGTGGGTTGAGCTATTTGTACATTCAAGTAGGATCACGATTTACTTGAATGTGCTACTGGGTGATATGCACTTAGGTAGAGTAACCCACTTTAGGTGATTCCACCATCAGCATTAGCTCACCCCCGTCGAGAGGGAATTATATTATTTCAAGTACAGGGAGCGCACGAGGAGACTCGCCATCATGTAGACCGCTTAGAAGAAAGTCGGATGTGGTTTAGTTTGAGATGTAGTATATGTATTAGAATGTTTTAAACTTTAATATATGTTGTATAAGAGTAAAATTTTAACTTCAAAACTATGGCATATAGTTGCATGTTGATGAGTATATTAGTATGGGCTAAGAGGCCGTTTTCACTCATATAAATGTTAGTATTGAATGTTTTAGGACATGTTTGTATATGGTAGAGCTCGTACAAAGGAGACTCTGCCCGATTTTCGTGAGAGAGGTCGGGTCACCCGACATTCACGAGTGTTTCCGCGGGTTGACGGGTAGTCAATGGACACCCCGGTTTTGGGGTGTCATAGGTCCACAGGCCAAAACGAACCAAAATCTCATAAAAAATGCTAAAAAAATAATTTAATAAATTTTACAATTCTTTAAATAAAAATAAATAATTTATAAATATATAATAATAATTAATATATAAAATAATCGTAGTATAAAAACAAAATAATAATAGTAAACAAATTTAAATAAATTAATAATGATAGAACATTGTTATAACCAAAGGTATCAAACTAACCAGTAAATTCAGAAACCCCGAAACCTCGGGGTCCTGGGCTGATAACCCACAATGCGCTGAATAATTCGTGAGTATCGCATATCTCAATACTACAAGGTCGCATCCCATCTACATCGGGATCATTCATGCATATATATATGTATATATATATATATATATATATATATATATATATATATATATATATATATATATATTAGAAAAATATACAAATTCTATCAAAACAAATTACAGAGCTCTGTTACAACTCTCTTATATACAAAATATTACATGTAAAATCTAATTTTTTTTTCAAAAAGGTTTCTCAAAGCTACAATCTCGCTTCACACTCGTATGGGTCCCGTATGAGGGTTATCGTTTATACATAACATGCACTTGAAAAGGACTCATTTTAACAATCGAAAAATATATATTTCCTCTCTTCTCACGCATGCCTCCTCTCCCCGTTTTTTCTTTCTTTCCTTCCTTTCTTTCTTTTCTTTCTTTCCTCTCTTTGGTTTTCCTTTTCCTGATTATCCACCGACCGATCCTCGGGGAAACTTCCTTCCCTTTTCCTCGTCTCCTCCCTACTTGTCCCTTTCTCATTTTTCCTTTTTTTCTTTCTTTTATTTTTGTTTGTTCCTATCTTAAGTGAGGGCCCCACCTTCCTTCCTTCTCTCCCTCATGGCCATGTGTCATCACATGGTGTCATCACATGGTGCCATGTGTCACATGCTTTAAGTGTCACTTAATACCCATTGCCTCGAAAAACGTGAAATTCCGACTGTCTCAAAATTCGACGAAATTCGACTAAGTAACTAGATTTCATGAGACGAATTCAATGGTGAATTCCGTTTCATCATCCGAGGTTTAGAAAAATTCTAGGTTTCCAACCGAAATTACCGTTTTACCCTTTTTCAGAAAAATTGAATTTTTTTTCGAGGTTTTACAGCATGTGTGAGGGATTCAATGAGGACTTCAGCACAGGTACAGCGATAAGTCCTATTTCATTTCATAATAGGATTCTGTGAACTGACATATCTTCATTAGAATCTTGATGTGTAATAATGTGTGAACATATACATGCACTTAAGTAGAGGCAGTCTTGTAGGAGTTAATCCTTTACCGCCATTGCTCACCCGGGTCAGGACTTCTTTAGGCAGTAGGTTATGCATAGCCGCTCACCCTCATCCGACCAGTGTGGAAGAAAGTCGACTATGGCTTTAAGAAACTTTTGAAAAAAAAAATTAGATTTTATATGTAATATTTTTGTATATAAGAGAGTTGTAACTTGAACTCTTATGAACTGTTTTGATAATTTATATATTCTTCTAATATATATATATATATATATGAATGGATCCCGATGAATGAGACGCAACCTGGTGATATCGAGATATGCGATACCCATAGGTATTCTGCGCATTGACGGGTTGTCACCGGGACCCTCGAGTTTCGGGGCGTCACATGGCCAATGAAGTAAAATACATGAAAATGCTTAAAACAATACTTTTTTTTTTTTTTTTTGGCTTTTAATAGCCTAAGTTTCTTAATTCTCACATTTTTAGATTGGTAAATGTCTCAGATGAGTCGTACGTGAATATATTAGATTGATTATGTAATTAATCCTAGAAATCTTGTTAGTTGACCAATCTTATATAGATATAGAAAACAAATTGTTTTCCTTTTAGGACCTAATTTTTAGGCTGTAATTGTATCTATATATCGCTCCTGCTTTTGTGAGAAGAATATATCTCTTTGAAATCTTTTTGCAGAAACTCTATTGTTTGACATGGTATCAAAGCAAGCTTGATCCCAAAGAAGTCTGCAAGAAACAATCGTATACGTATTTTTACCTCGAAATCATCACCCTCGTAAAGCTTCTGGGAGTTTGATGGCTACCACTATAGGTGCATCAACTAATCTGATCCTAACATGCTAGGACATTTCAGAATTATTCAAGACAATTCGCTTCCAATCGGATCATACTGGCGAGACCACTACTTCATTATGGTTCAACTCATGGAGATGTGTATTGGCTCCTAACAAAGTCGGATATCTCAATTTAAAAATGAAAAAACTGTATGGAGATCCCAATCTAAGAGCAATGGATTACTGAAAATCGAGAGTGAAAAATTGGCTCATTGACTCAATGAGTCCGTCGCTAATGCAGCGATTTATTCGCCTCTCCACTGCCAAGGAGATATGGGAGGCCGTATCAAAAACATTCTATGATGGATCATTAGCCAATCGAAACAATCAATCATCTGGGAAGGCCAACAACTTGGTATGCACTCACTGTGGGGAAAAGGGTCATTCGCGAATAAATACGGCTACGAGCTTATTGGCTATCCGGAGTGGTGGGACTTCTCAAAGAAGCCTCGTAAAAAGATTACTGGGAAAGCTATGATGACATCGTCGGAAGAAAATCAGCTGCTGCCTACTGCAAATGTTGCCCATCCAGGTATTATTGGTAAAGCATCTGTATTTTCTACAACTTCTAAGAGTAGAACTTGGATGATTGATACAGGTGCATCCGATCACATGACGAGGGACTCCAGTCAGTTAAAATCTGTTCTCCCCTTCTTCAATCACTATTTCCACCTGCTATCGGTTGCACCTCCCCTAGTCATCGGGAGGGATCCGTTATCCTTGTCTAATACTCTCTACAGCATTAGATACCGTCCTGTTGTTCCATCTCTCAATACAACCCTTGTCTCGTTAGCCAAATTACTTCAACCTCGCTGTATCAGACCTTTTCGCCCTCATTTTGTGTCTTTCAGGACATTCTAACCTGGAAGATTCTTGGTTATGGTGTTAGACGGGGCAAACTTTACTACTTAGAGTTGACAGAGAATGGGGGATCGAAAATCAGTTAAGCAAATCATACTAGCAGTAAAGACAAGGCTCGAGCAACTATATGGTTATGGCACCGTAGATTAGGACATCTTTCTTTTGGTTATCTTAAGAAATTGCAACCACAACTTTTTTCAGGATTGAATGATAGGGAATTTCATTGTGACACTTGTGAACTAGCTAAGAGCCACCGTATTTCTTATTCACTAAGTCTGAATAAAAGTTCAGAACCTTTTGAAGTTATTCACTCTGATGTTTGGGGTCCCAAGAAGGTTCCCCATATCTAGAGCCTGCATTTGTGGATATTTAATGATGAATGCACTAGAATGACTTGGGTGTCCCTACTTATTAAAAAGAGAGTGATGTGTGTCTACATTCCAAATTTTCCACAAATGACACACACCTGGGCCTCAAAGCGTATTCGTGTTTAAGTAACTGACAATGGTACCGAAGTGCTCTCTAGATGCCCTCTCAGAATTTTCGAGCAAACTATGGAATCTGGCCATCATACCATGCACCCATGCTCCACAACAAACTGATTGGCAAGAGAAAGAATAGATAGTTTTTGTAGGTAATGCATAAGGACGCCTAAAACCCTCTATGCCTGCTGGATCACCCGCTTTCTCAACCCATGGAATACTTTTGTGAATACTAGGTAACTCGAATTCATGATGAAAATCTGCAGTCTCCTTTGTACGAGGAGCTTCCCACCTTTAATACATAACCTGGTCTCAACATCAATCACATGAGTAAAAAACGGCCCTTGAGCCCATAACTCAATACTCATCACAATATATCCAAAGTCCAAATATATATCTCATGGTTTCAAGAGTTAATAATTTACTTATACAACATATATTGTACCTCTAGAATTTAATACATGTATATAATATGTAACAACCAAAGCCACAACCCGACTTCTTCTAAACGGTCTCTGTGGATGAGCCTGGCCTCCCCGTGCGCCTCCTCACCTGAAAATAATATCCTCGACAGGCGAGCTATCGCCTCAATAGTGGAATCACCCTGAATGGGTTACTCTCCACCTAAGTGCATGCAATGCTCTATCGAAAACATACATCCAAGTAAAATGCTGATCCTACTCTTGAATGTCTACCCGATCAACCTATACCCCGAGTCCTCATCACTCCCACACTCATTAAGCCACGATGAGAATCATTATTTTTCAAAACACAGATGTTGTTTTTAATAGTGGAATACCCTCCGATATAAGTAGTGGACTCGACTCCGATTATCTATTTAGTGGACAACTCTCCGATGTATATCAATTGGGCCGACTCCGACGATTAATATTTTATATGGACTACCCTCCGATAATTATTATTATTATTAGTCAACCCTCCGAAACCACTCTCACTAACCACCTTATGCACTCACTCCTATCGCTCTAGGTGCCCCAAAGGCATATGGAATGGCGATGCCAATTCCATAATTATATAACACATGTAAATATATAATCGTGCATATATTCACATAATTTAATTCACACAAACATGTCATGTAATTTCACAATCCATTACATCAAAATTTATCTCACGTGAGCTAATGATCAAACACGAGCAATTCAACTGGAATTACTCGACCAAACACGTTTTCACACAAACATTGATTTTTGTGTCACTATTCACATGAACAGTGAAACCCTCAGGTTACTGTTCACATCCAAATACCCAAACATCGGTTCACTTTGGGAACCCGAATTTCATGGCCATTTTCGGCCTCATACACATCAACACATGAATTAATGCAATAATTTAGATCACATAATGCACCCAAACAGTCCATACCCATTCACGGATCATTCCAAATAGCTATAATTTTTCACACTTTGGCCCCAAGTTTTCGGGATCTTCAATCAAACGGCCGCTTCAAGGCCTCAAACCAAATCAAACATCATAAAACACTTAAACAAAGAAACCAAAGCAGGATAAAACCCCCACCTCACCTGAGCTCGCTCGAACTTCAAAACCGGAGTCCACGCGTTGCTTGCTCCGTGAGAATAATTTTCGGCCCGAAGGAACTGACTAGTCCGATTGCCCGAGAATCTAGAGAGAAGGAGGCCCTTCTCTCAAAAACGACCTACGACCTACTATAAGATCCTCTCTCTTCACATTTTCTCCCCTTTCAATTTGTAAGAGATGAAACTGTCTACTATTTTTGGCATTATTATAATTTAAAACAAATTCCTCAGAATGCCATCTATGTCCCCAAGCTTGATTTTCACATTTGGTACTCACTCTACTGCCTATTTCCATCATTTCACTCATGTAACTTAGCTCACATTGAATAGATATAGGTGACTTTCGTCACGTTGCATGTCGTTTTATGGCACCCCTTTACTCGATGCCTCGAAAAACGTGTAAATTTCAATTGTCTCGGAATTCGACGAAATTTGACATGGTAGCTAGATTTCGCAAGACGATTCCAATGGTGAAATCCGTTTCATCATCCGAGATTTAGAGAATAAATTTTGGATTTTTACCGAAATAACGATTTTGCCCTTGTTGAGAAAATTGGAATTTTCTCGGTCTTGATAAATAAGTGTTCTCCCTCTTCTAAGATGAACATGCCTCGATTTTATCATTGAAGCTCGTGAACTGGCCGCCATTCTTTTCATCAATCGAACACCTTCTCAAGTAAAAGACTTTCAAACTCCTCAACGTAAATTGCAATCCTTACTTCTCAGCTTCCCCATCTTCGAATTAATCCTGGAAGTTTTCGATGTACCGTATATGTTCATCCAAAAATCTTGAGAAATAAACTTGATCCATGTGCAAACGTACGTGTTTTATTGGCCACCGAATCTCAAAAGGATATTGGTGCTATGATCCACAAACCCGAAAGCTACATGTGACTCTAGATGCCTCTTTCCTAGAATTAGAGCCTTATTACTCCGGGGGAGTCTCTAGAAATTCTCTTCAGGGGAGTATCATGAAGAGAATGGTGGAGGAGGTGCTGAGTTTATTGAGTTGGAAGAGGTGAATGAACATTTTAAGCATGTTGTGCAACAAGGCTATGATCACAGCCATGAAACTGAGAGTGAATCACCACCGATACCCTCAGAGTTGCCCCCATCTACACCATCAACTGAAGAATCAACCTAGAATGTTCCTCCTCGTTAGGTACGACTCGTGGCTCGAGAGCCCAATGAAACATGTCTCGTAAAACACGCCTCTAATGAAACATGCTCTAGGACGCCCCAAAAACCTCGGGGTCCCCGTTTGATCACCCCACAACATGCGAATCTATATGTCTCAGATCACGACGCATACCCGAGTAAAATGGCCTCGGGCTCCATAAACCAATACTCACAAAAATAAATATCCCAAACTATATTCCAATAGTCCAAGAGTTATACATTTCTTCTTAATACAACACATATTAAAATCTCATGTTCTAATACATATTATCAAAAAAACATCAAAGCCACAACTCCTAGCTTTCTTCAAAATCACCGGTCTCTAAGAAGAGTCATTTTCTGAGTGCTCCCAGACCGAAATAATATATTCCTCGATGTGGTGAGCTATCGCCTCAAAAGAGGAATCACCCTAAATGGGTTACTCTCCAATCTAAGTGCATATGCAATGCTCCACTTAAACAAACACTCAAGTAAATACGTGATCCTACTTTGAATGTCTACATGCTAATTCCCATGTGTCTCGAGTCCTCACTCGACTCCCACACTCTGCCTAAGCCATGTATGAGAAAAATATCATTTTCAAAACAAAACTCATTGCTCTGAATAAACCACCGGCGGTCTGCAGAAAATAATGACTATCCTCCGATGCTAATTGGCTGGTTAGCTTCCGAAACAAATTTCATGGTCCTCATCCGAATGATCTCATTGCTCATCTCCCAACCCAATTCTCCGTAAAATCATCCCGTGAAATTCCTTTTCGCAACGATGCTCGCTTTTTCAAATTCATGTTACGACTTACACCTAAATTTGGTAAGCATTTGACGCATATGAAATGCATTATGCCATTTCAATCATTTTTATACAATATATCAATTATGCATATATTCACAAATTACATTCACACCACATGTAATTTAACATGGATCAACCATCACCCAAACTAGCTCACTTGAGCTATTCAATATTCATCAAACATCACCTAAATTAGCTCATTTGAGCAATTCACAATTTCATTTCCAATGGCCTACACACACAATTATATTCCATATAATTGAGCAAATCACAACTTCATCCTCCTTAAAGTGTTCATACACACAATTATATTCCATATAATTGTGATATCATGTTACCACATCGTTTATGCATTAACCTATTAATTCCATTACTAACCTGCCATTCATTTCAAAAATATTTCAATAAATAATGAAACAAACACCCCAAACAGCCCTTACACAGTCACGGACTGTTCAAAAGGGGTCTAAAAATTCTCCAAAAATTCCAACAATTCGGTCCCAAGTTTTAGGACAGATCAAACGGTCATTCAAGGCCTCAAACCAACCGAAACATTACAAAACACTTAAACAAAGTGTAACTTCAAGTAGGATAAAACCCCTACCTCACGAAGTTTGTCAAAACTCCAATCTTTTAAAAGTCCACGCTGTTAGCTCATCACGTTGACTAACCCTTGCCTTCAATCCCGACGAACCCATATCCGATTCTTAACCAAAGAACGAAGAGAAGAAATAAATAAAAAAAACAATTCTCTCTCTCCAACGCTCCTCTCCTCGTCTCCGTCTCGTCCCCTTTTATGATTTTTTTCATTTTATTATTATTATTATATTATTATTATTATCCGGATACATAACTTATATTACTCATTCAAATTGCTTTTGTCTCAAAATTTTTATTTCTTTCGCCCAATTCCTTTAAATGAACCTTTAACTCACGCCATTTTCCGACTTCCCGAGATTTTCATAAAAATCTCTCGCTCCAGTCGACGATTTATCACCAAGAAAATTCGTAAAATATTCGACTATCTCGCA
Source organism: Tetrastigma voinierianum (assembly GCA_016808115.1). Classification (NCBI taxonomy): domain Eukaryota; kingdom Viridiplantae; phylum Streptophyta; class Magnoliopsida; order Vitales; family Vitaceae; genus Tetrastigma; species Tetrastigma voinierianum. The sequence goes on from JAEQBH010001586.1 coordinate 192,835, forward strand.
CTTGATTTAAACTTTTCAATACTAAATTTCATGGTAGACGAATTTAACGACGCAGTCCATTTTGTCATCCGAGATCTAAAGAATTTTCGGTTTTCAACCGAAATTACCGTTTTACCCTTTTTCAAAAAAATTGAAGTTTTCTCGGGTTTTACATGTTCCTGCAGAAAATACAGCTCTTAGATATTCACAAAGATTGAATAGGGGAGTTCCAAAAATGTGATGAACTGATCCCGGCTTTCAAGACTAAATACCTAATTAACAACTATGTGTCATCTCACAGTTGACTCCGAATCGTATGCATTTATCGCTAATTAATTGTCCATAGCTTCTATTCCTAGTAATGTGCAGATGCATTGGTTTGATCCAAAATGGAAAAGGCGACTTAACGAAGAGATGGAGGTTTCATGTGTGTGAATGCCTACTTGGGAACTTGTTCCACCGCTTAAAAGGAATTAGCTTTTCACCTTGATGCATATGGGTGTTCAGCCAGTGAAACTCAAACCAGATGGAAGTATTAATAGACAGTAAAGTCCACTAGTTGCGGTGGATATGCGCAAAGGTATGGATAGACTATCGTGGATACTTTTGCACCAAAGGGGCTAAGATCAATACAATTCGTATTCTATATCTATAGCAAAGAACGAGACTCGGCCTTTGCAACACCTGATGTTAAAATGCTTTCAATGGAGATTTGGAAGAAGAGGGTCTCTGAGCTACTCAACTGAGTTAAAATGGTTCTCTATAAAAGTGAAGTCTCGTAAATCTTAAAATCATTGTACGGGCTGAAACAAATACCCAGGGAGCATGGTTTAGGAAATTCTCGACTACAATGAAGGAGTTCGCTATAAGCAAAGTAACTCGATCACACTTTGTTTATAAAACAATAAAGAAGGAAAAGTTACAGCTTTAATTGTGTATGTTGATGATATGGTCTTGACAGGAGATGACCCATGCGAAATGAAAGCTTTACAGGAGTATTTAGCCACTAAATTTGAAATGAAGGATCTCGGGCAATTTAAATATTTTTTGGGAATTGAGGTAGCAAGATCGAAACACCTGAGTCTCGCTTGGCGCTACAGTGGGCCATGTGTTAGATCTTCTAACCGAAACCAGAATGCTTGGTTGCAAACCAGTAGAGACGCCCATGGAAATGAATCATAAGCTCGGAATTCACCCAAACCAAGCCCCAACAGACAAGGGTCGTTATCAGCGATTAGTTGGAAGATTGATCTACTTATCACACACAAGGCCAGATATAGCATATGCGTAGCTGCCAGGAGCGCCTCCATGGTAATGCACCGAGTGAAGAACATTATATGAAGCGCTTCATCTACCTTAAGATACTTAAAGAGGCTCCAGAAAAGGTTTGTTGTTCAAAAAATGGTATCTCTAACAATGAAGGATACACAGATTCCTGATTAGGCAGGATCAAACAAACTTAAGGTCCACATCTGGTTACTTTACTTTTGTGGTTGCAATCTTGTCACTTGAAAAGCAAATGCTACAAGGTAGTAGCAAGATCAAGTGTTGAAGCTGAATTTCGAGGTATGGCTCATGGTGTATGCGAATTGTTATGGATAAGGAATATACCGTGGACTTGATCAATATGCTACACCTATGAATCTCCATTGTGATAATAAGGCGCCCATCCAAATCAAGACAAAATCCTCTATTCAACATGATCGCACTAACATGCTGAAGTTGATCGCCATTTCATCAAGGAGAACCTCTCATGAAAAGATTTCATACACCCCATCATTCAATCCGAGAGCCGGCCGCTGATACATGCTCACAAAGGCAACTCAGTGGAAGGTGTGTTTCATGGTATAATTGACAAGTTTAGCATGATAGACATCTATGTCTCAACTCGAGGGGAGTGTCTGCATGAGCTATACGCAATATTAGATTGATTCTGTAATTAATCCTAGAAATCTTGTTAGTTGACCAATCTTGTATATAGATATAGAAACAATTTGTTTTCCCTTTCTTAAGACCTAATTTTTAGGTTGTAATTGTATCTATATATTGCCTCTGTTTTAGAGAAGAATATATCTCTTTGAAATCTTTCTGCATAAACTCTATTGCTTGGATGCTGAAAATTAGACATTTAACCTATCTCTGAATTCAAAGAAGAAAGTGAATCCCTATCATCTCATATCCACACAAATCTATTATTAATTTTCCTAAATCTTGGATAAAAATTCAATATGAATAATTTTATATCTTTTCCACATTTTATATCTTTTAATGTTCAAAATTGAATCATAATTATCAGCAATAATAAAAAAATTTCATGCATTTTCCTAAATACTTGGCTAAAAATACTTCCATGGATTATTTTTCTAGAAAATGTCTTCTTATTTTTAGCATTTTCCATAAAATAACATCTAGGATTTGGAGAAATCATAGGTTAATTTATAACCTTAATTTCGATATGGTTTTTAATTCTTAAAGTAACATTGTTGAATTTTATCATTTTTTAACGTTCTTGCTCTATTTTATGCACCCTTTATCTTTTTTGAGTATGAAAATACTTTCAATATTATAAGTAGTGAAATGGACAAGAATTAACAATTTATATGAGAATTATGATTTTTTCATGACTCGAATAATTAATTAAATATTTTTTTTCTTTAGTTAATTAATAATGATAAGAATAATTGGAACATGAACTTACCATAATTTTATTATTAATTTTAATCCATATTTGGTTCTCGAAAAGTATTGATAAAAGATAAAAAATGTCAACGAAAATGATTTTGTTATGTTTGATGGTTATAACAAAATTTTTTTTTATAGAAAATCATAAACAATTAAAATTAATTATAAATTTTAATACTTTTCTTCTCTATTTTATTTTCCTTGTATTTTTCTTCAAACTTTCCCAAGAACTAAATACAACCTTAAATGAATTTACTTTAATAATACTAAATTCATTCATAGGAAATGATTTAATCAAAATTTAGAAAGAAAGAAAGACAATGCAACCATTATGTCACATACCATTTAACTTGATCCTAGTGGTTCCAAATGCATTCTCTCGCAATTTATTTCATTTATCGATTCAAAGCTCATAAAAACTCTTGACCATTCTCGAAAAACATGACCTCTATAGAACACTCAAACCACCAGATCATCTCGTGGAGTCTATTCAGGCTATTATATAACCTCCCTATGATCAGAGAAATTGACAATCAAGTCTCCAGCCCACTCATATATAGTAGAAGCTTATTAATAAATAAGTATAAAACTTTGGTGTTTGTTTTGTTACTATCGTTGAATAGAACTTTGTTCTTAATAAGTATTTAGCTGTTTTTTGAATACTTTTATTTCTATTTAGTATTAAAATAACTATGTTATCGTTAAATCGAATCTCATATGTTTATTTATTTATTTTGCTCTTAAATTTATCTTAGATGTACAAAATAATTTTTAAAAACCTTTATATATATCATAACAAAATAACATGTAATATATATATATATATATATATGTGTGTGTGTGTGTGTGTGTGTGTGTGTGTGTGTGTGTGTGTGTGTGTGTGTGTGTGTGTGTGTGTATGTGTGTGTGAGAGAGAGAGAGAGAGATTTAAAATAAAATTTACCAAAATATTATGACAAATGTTGTTAAAATTAAATAAAATGAATGAGTTAAACCTTAGAAATTATTTCCGCAAATAAAATTAAGATGATTAAATTCATAAAAAATTAATTCGTAAAAAATTAATTCATGAAAAGATCGCGAGCACTTAAGATTTTATCTAATCATGCAATTTTGTTATTTTCTAAAATCAATTGTTGTATGTCTAGGCATTATTAAAAATCATAATCTTGTGAAGAAATGTAAGGTCATCTTAATCACAATTTTGAAAATTCATTTAATCACATAATTTTGTTATTTTCTAAAATCAATGATGATAAGATCGTAAATAAATTCTTGCATGATTTTTTATTAAATATAAGATGTGTTTCCTCCCTCAGTTTTAATATTAGCTTTCCTAACTACTAGTATTATCAAAAGGATGAGCATATTGTTAGATCATAAAGTTTGAAGATATTACGACAATCGAAGAAATGTTTATTTCTCTGAACTCGAACAATCCTTGGATTTTATAGTGAACTGAACGGATTTGATCAGATGATGAATTCAATGGGTTTTATTGATGATTTAGATTTCTTGATGAGCACAATAAATTAATAAAATACCTTGTTATGTCAATAATAAATATCTTGTTACATACTAATTCAATATTATGATTTTGATCTAAACAAGTCATGGAAGAACTGAAGAACCATGTGAAGTTTTATAGAGAAAAGAGAGACCAAGTATGCTTGACCATCACTCGTCATAGCCAAGGAGGGGCGTTGGCTCTCCTTAATGTCGATGAAGCAGCTGCTTCCCTTCCTAATCTTCTTATGGATGTCGTTTCATTTGGTGCTCTAAGAATATTGCCTCCAGGGAAAAGATCAATGAAATGAAAGTGAAAACCATGCTGATTATAGTGAAACAGGATAAAGTTCTAATGATTACATTTGTTTTTTTACTTGATGTTTTATTTAGTCAATGCTTAATAAAGCTTAATTTGTGAAAATCCACTCCACGCCATTTGTTCAAATTTGGGATGTTAATAATAAATATCGTGAGAAGAATCACCAATAAATATGCAAGCTATGGATGAAAGTGTGAGAACAAAAGACTTTCCAGTTACCAATCAATCTTTCTCTTCTCTTCCTCTTCCGAAATTCATCCATCAAGCCGTACTCCCAACCGATTGACTTCTTTTGACGCTGCATTTCCAATAATTATTTTCATATTTGGATGAGCCTAAAGGATGAAGGAAATTTCTCGTGAACTCGTATGTCCTAACTTTACATCATTTCGGATTCGGTAACTGTGATGAAGGGCTGCCACTCGCTTCCCAATGGAAGAGCATCCCCTTGCAATAGATACACGGTTCCGTAATGCTTCTCTGCATTGCCGCCATCCTTCACTTCTACAATCTACAAGTTGTGATATTGAAAGAAATATTAGCTTGGTGACAAATATAAATAAATAAATAAATTTTGTTCTTCACATGATGACCCTCAAGATCCAAACTACAACCCTTCAAAATCTAAAAGAATGCCAAAATGAGAAAACAAGCGTTTGATTAAAGGATGTAAAGATAGAAATAAAAGCTTAGCCAACAGATCACAATTTTTCACCCCTTAAATTCTTACACCATTAAATCCACATAGCAAACATCTTAATTCTTGGACACGTATCTTTAACTTTATTGCTTTACTTAGGAGCTTGCCTCCTTCGTAAGACTCGGTTCCTCTCAAGCATCCGAATCCACTTGAATTTCAATTATATCCCTCCTATACACAGTTCAAATGTTCTCCACCAATGAGGGTCGCTTTTAATTAGAAGACAGGATGTAAAGAAATATATTCTATGACTGCTCATCAACTTCCAAGTCCTACACAAATATCATAGGGGGAACATTATATGATGCACCATATAAATTTGGAAATAAACCAACTATAAATATCTCTTCTACGGCCTCATAAGTCCATTATTCTTTTTATTTTTTGCTAACACTCACACATGGTGGACTATTATACCGTATAACAAATTAATAAGATTACAATATTTATAATTTCTTCCACCTAGCACCTAGATGAAAACCCTCAAAATGTATAACCAAAAGTAATAGTTCATCGAGGAGCATCAGCTTCCACACCAAGTGTATAAGCACGATAAGTACCGATGGTTTCTGGGCAAGGCAAAGCATCCAAGATAAACAATTAGTAAGTGGGAACAAATGATCAAATTGGTAATACCTTATTTTCAAACATTGCAAAGAAATCGCTTCATCCTTGAAAACATCACTCACTGTAGATTTCTTTTCTTTGATTTTTCTTAATATCATCACCATCAACACCTTTAGTTTCATTTTCAGCTCCTTCATCTTCAAGAATGCGAGCCGCTAGGAACACCTAACTTTAGGTAGTTTCTCTTAATCACAGAGCGCATTTAAAATAAGAGAGTTAGCAATTCAAATGGATGATACGACATACAAAAGGATACATGATAGAGGATGTTTATTTCATCCAATCTTCAATCTGGTCCAAATGTCAATCAGTGTTGCAAAGTACAACATCCAAGCATCAGTGGTTGATTAACATTTAAACTAAAGCCTTTTGTGGAAGACTAATAGCCAACACAATGCTCTTTAACATATGTTTTTTTACCAAAAAGAGGTGATATAACCCCTTGATGATTAATAAGGAATAATAAGATTTTATTTCTGTTTAAATGATAAGAAAATGGTTAGAAAGGAAAGAAGTAGGTATTTTAAAACAGCCCCAACCTGCCAAAAGATTCAAATATATCCCCCTTAGGCCTTAGCTTTTAGAGTAGTGAAGAACACCACGGACAAAGAATTTAGACATGTTGAATCCAAATGCCATATTTCTTTGATTTGTAATTCTTCAACCCCCCTCCTTTTCCCATACCCATAAACCCAACCCTTTACACTCATTTCTCTTTCATGTCTACCACTGCTAGAAAATAGAAAGGCCAATTGTGCTAGATTCTAGCCACTTTGAGATATTATGATAACGAGAAATAACAATACCTAATTGCATAGAAAATAACTCTTCATGGTTAAAAAAAAAAAAACATTCCCTTTCATTACCCAATGACCTTTTTGGACTGTATTTTCCAAAAGAACAGAACTGTGGTGGATCAAATGGGCTACTTTCTTGGACCCATCAACACATCATGTTAGAAATACACTATAACATTGCGTATTAACATATGGATATTAAAAGCCACTGGTTGATTTACCTTTAAGATTAGAGACCAAAATTTCCATGGGTAATTACTTAGGAAAATTCAAGAATAATTAATAAGAACTGAGCAAATTGTTAACTGACCGTTATTCATGAAGCACGTTCGTCTAATTTTTTTATATATATATAATTGTCATATGCAAATGGATCTCGCCAATGATTGCACTCGTCAAAATAGATACACAAGCATTATATCAAACAAAGAAGCTATCTAAATTATTCCGTATATAAAATCCTAATGCCAACATTAACTCAAATAAAATTAGCACACACATAATAAGCACATGTTACTTGTTATCTTCTTTCATGCAATGCACCCTTTTGAGCACGGAAAACATTACAACATACATTCATGCTCATGGAACAGTTTTTGTTATCTTGGTCAAAACAATAGCCAAATAAAGTAGTGACAAAAATTTTGAAGGGCAAAAATGTAATAGCATATTATATTTTCTCGTTTTGTTCATGAACATATATGACAAATTTCCACTAGTTTTTGCATGGTGTCTAAATCGCTCACTTGATGTCTAAGGCAATCGAAAATTCTTTCATACCAAATGTTTCTGATTAATAAGGGTAATTTCCAAAATACAATGTAATGTAGGCAAAGAGATCCCTAATTAGTTGTTTTCCATAAATTGGAATGGAGAATTTAGGAAGGTTACAATGACATCATTTCTTTAACAAAAAGTAAGCATAAATAAGAAGGTTGTGTCACCTTTTATACAATCGATGATCAATGAAGAAGGCTTTCATGTGACAAAATGTGAATTCTTAGAAGATTAGTACCAATCAAATTTGTCATATTCAACCTCTCAAGGTCCTCTGTCACACCCCCAACCCTACCATCTAGTGTGTCGCTCACCCACGTAAACTCCCCACCGCTACTCCCAATCCACTAGAAAATCCCGTGAAGCTGCTCGCATTGTTTTCCTCAAACCCGTATAAAAATTTTCTTTTCTAAACTTGATTTTTATAAAATTTCTAGTGAGCATAACAACCGTATATAGGACATGTCCTAAACTCAGATACACAATTTATACTTATTTCAAATATGGTAACCAACAACATACTAAAAGAGCCTCAAGCTCCACATTTTCACAAAACCACCTTATGTACATACATATATTACTTTATACAAATTCAAAGTATTTTCTGCAAGTGATTATTAATAATACAAAGACCGATATATTCAAAGTCGAGAACCCTATTTTGCTCCAAATAGCCAAGGTGACCAGACTCGAAAAATAGTTTTAACAGAAAAATAATGAGCTAAATGAGCTCGAGTGTATGCTTTATAAAGATTTCTTTTTCTGAAAATATCTCAAACGTAAAACTCTCTTTGCAAGATGTTTCCGTAAATCTTGCTTGCTTGCTTAAAAGTTTCTAAAACTTTTCATACTTGCTTCGTTTTGTTTTGTTTCTGTTTTCTTTAAAAATTTCCAAAACCTTTTTATACTTGCTTGCTTTGAAAGTTTACAAAACTTTTTAAAAAATCTTCTGCTTGTTTTCTACCTTGCTTTAAAGTTTCCAAACTTTCATAGTCTCCCTTACTTTGAAGTTTATAAAACTTTCTCAAACACTCTGAGCCTCGAGTCACTCGTCGTTTGAAATAAAACTGAGTTCTGGCTCAACCGCTTGCTTTGTAGCCTAAACGGAGAGCCTGTCAACCTTTGTTTTGAAATAGGTCAGAGGCTCTGTTTAACTGCTTGCTTTTAAAACAAAACACCTGAGCCTAGGCCTCAACTGTAGCCCCGTGCTGGCTGATTTTTTCAAAACCCGTATAAAACATTCCATAAATCATCAACCACTGCAGGCACGTTGTCGCATTTCCTAGCTACACCACGGCAGCCTGGCATCGATCGTGCCGGCGAGGCGACCGGGTCCGCATCACCCAGGCGGTGAAAGGCTGCTCACATCACTTTCCGCATCGCGGCGGAATTTCGATTTGGTCCCATCACCATAGTTGCCAACGCCAAGCAATTCCTATATAGCTTCTCAGTATTGCGTTACGCCTCCTGCCTGCCATGACGATGAATAGTTTGCCGATGCATTAAATCTAAATGCATGAGTCGATATTCCTGGTCACCTCACGCGCACGCATGCAATACCGACCAGATGCGGCTTTTCTTGTAACTAGGGATTTTAGTTAGCCTCGTTCGGTAAATATATTTCTTTTTGCTTCTGCTCTGCTTGCTTCTGCTTCGCTTTCGAAACATGGTTTAATATTCAAACCCATTGTTTGTTTTGAATATGGTTTGATAATTAAAATCATTATACTTATTTACTTTACGTATGTTTAAAACAAAATTATTTATTGTTGTTAAACTGTTGCTTTTGTTTTAAATATGGTTTTATACTCAAAACTACATAAATACGTGTAAATAGCGAGATATAATAACACTAGTATTTGAAAATAGAGCCTAGAACACTCACTTTGCTCTCGAACTGAGCACACCCACTGCTTTCTCTTCGCTCTTTGGCCTACATACTCTGGTCTGAATACGGCAACGCATTAATCGCCTGCGCAGGCGTAAATCTAACGTATTTACATGCAAAAGTCATTTCTTAGCGTCACATAAACAGCTCATATAAAAGTCAGCCTGGCACTTACCCTTGAGTTATTCAAATTTCTAACAACCATTTCGCAATCTTTTTCCAACACATTTCATGACCACTAAAATATTGTAATGCCTTCAAATTATGAAATTTCAGACAAGTTCTTTTATAGGTATTCACGATATCTATTTAAATTTTCAATCTTGTACTCCTAGTGTTCCTCAACCACAGCACCACAAAAGTTACACCGCGTTCCTTGATGCCAATTTGCTACACCTCACTGAATCACCTACTGCCATCCCGATCTCTCTGGGATTCCATACTGGAAATGAAGCCTATTCCATCTACTTCCAGCTATGTCATAAGTGTTTTCTCTCACTGAATCACCCACCCTGATCACAACTCTGTTATTGCATACTTCACATTGATTTAATCTCACTCTGCAGAACAGAATCTGTGATATTCCACCTTGAAAATACTTCAAGCACTTCAGTTGCCACCTGCATTCACTCTCTTCAGCTAACTTATTCCCATAGAAGCATATTTTTTACCTAGAATTTGAATCACCTGGTTCTGATGAGTGAAACCCATTAAACACTACAAACCACAAACTGCAGAAGCATGGTCAGTGAGCTACACGATTCTCACCTTTCAGCCCGTATTTGGGGAGCCTGTATTACAATTTGCCTGGTCCCTCTAAATTTGTATTCTATAGTCTTACAGCCTTCTTGTCAATTGAATCAATTCATTTGGATAATTATAAATCTCTAATCTATAGCCAAATGAAAACAGGGTTTTATAAAATTTTTTGACAGTATTCTTTAAAACTCAATATTCTCTTACAATTATTTCTATAATACCCTCAAAAACCATTTAGCTCCATTAAAATAACTTCCACAACATTTTAAATTTGGTGATTTGGAAATTATAAAACCAAACTCCTAGGTGAAATCTGCAGGTTCATCTCCAAGGTCCATCACTGCACAAAAACTATAAAATTATGATGATTCCATGTTTAATTTTATTAATTAATTATTTTAATTATTGATAACCTCAATGAATCAAGGGGTTTGGGTATTTCTTTTCTGACAAAACTCCTAGACAGAACAACAATTCCTCCAAACCAAAACCTTAGAATCCAAACACCCATGAATCTCAAGACAAAACATACCTTGGTTTGGCCTTCTTCTTTCTCTTCCTTCTTCCTTTTCCTCTCCTCTTCCTCTCCTTACTTTTCTCTCCTCTTTCTTTCCAAAACGTGAGCCCTTAGCTTTTTGTGAGACAAAAAATGAGTTTGGCATTTGCTTGTCTCCATCACATTTATAATCCTATTTATTTTATTGCCATTGTCCCTCATCCTTTTACTTTGTAAATCAACTTATTTTATTTCACTTGGCATCCTATCTTCTCATACATTATGACTTCCATATCATTGAAATTACAACTTTGCTCCTTTTCTTCTAAGATTTACCTGCACGCCTGTCCCGAGAGTGTACAAGCATAACAAATCGTAGGGGCATATAAGAGCTCTAAGTGTCACATTGTAATATTTTGGAGATGAAATTATGAAATGATAATTTAGTAAACCCGGAATGTTGTAATAGAATAAGGGTACAATTGTCATTTAGCAAAAAGGATATGGAAATTATAATCAAAGTAGAGATGGACCACAATACAAATGTCAAGTTGGATGTGCAATTTTAAAATGCTTGAGGGACTTAATTTTATCTAGGGAAAAGTGGGAGACTATAAAAGGAGAGGAGATAAAAGCCAAATTCATTTTGGTTCCTCAATTTGCTAGGCTCACGCTGGGTGAGGGAGTAAAGAGAGAAAAGAAGAGCAAGGAAGAGAAAGAAAAGGAAGAAGAAGGAAGGAGTTAAGAAGATCACAGATGCTTGTTTTTAATTGCCGTATTTTGATGTCTGTGACTTTTAGTATGAATCTTTCCATGGAGATTGTTCCTCCTTGTCTAGGTTTTGAAGAGATCACCCAAATCCTAGATTTTTGTTGAATTCATGTGGTAAACTCTTAATTAGTATACAATAAACATGGAATCCTCTTATTTATATGGTTTTGTAGGAATTCAGGACCTTGGGTTGAATTATAGGATTTTTACTAGGGTTTGGTTTTATGAAGTTCCAAATCACTACCTGAAGTGTTGCTGCTTTTGCGAATTGTAGTTTGTTTTTGAGAATTGTTGTGGAAGGAGAATAATGTTAGTTTTTAAAGGAAATTTTGTCAAATTTTGGTAAAACCCCTGTTTTTGTTTTTGTTATAGATTAAGTTATAATCATCCAAATGAATTGATTCTAATCAAAAGAACTACAAGAGATAGTATTACAATTTATAGAATAACTAAGAGCAAATTGTAGCTCTAAGGCTCTCAACATGGATTCGAGTGAAATGTGTAGCTCACTGATTATGCTCTATTTTGGGTATGGTTGTAGTGTTTTGGCCATAAGTGGAGTTTCACTCATCCAAATTGAGTGATTCAAAATTCTAGGTAAAATAGACTTCTAGGGTAATAAGTTATCTGAAAGAAGAGCACACAAATTGTAAGCCAAAAGTTCCCATAAAATTTTTCAAAGTGGAGCTATGTGCAGATTCTGTTCTGCCAAATTGAGTCATCTAAATGTAAAATACAATAACTTGAGTTTTGGTGATCCAAATTGGGTGATTCCAATTGGAGAAGAAACCTTAGAATCATAGCTTCAAATGAGTGAAGAAACCATTTCCAATTTATGGAGTTAAGATCCCATAAATCAAGGATAACAGTAGATGATTCAGTGAGTTTGGAATCAAAAAACATGCTGTAACTTCTGTGTTATGTGGTTGAGGCCTTAGAGAAGAAATTCTTACATTGAAATTTTAAAGAGATGTCATTGGATATATAAAGGACTGATCTGAGAGTTTCATAATTTTTGAAGACCTTTGAATAATTTTGGGTACAAAGTCCATATATAGAGCACATGCAAGAAAAACAATAAAAATGAGTGGTTTTTTTGTTAGGGGTTTTTTTTAGTGCTCAAGGGTAAATTGTTAATTTGACTTTATATGAATATTGTGTGACCTTAAAGTGACTTGCGTGTGAAGTACGTTAAGTTTATACGTTATACGTAGGTGATTAATACGTTGCCGTATTCGTTTGAGTATGTAGGCTAAAAGCAAAGGAGGCAAAGTAGTGGAGTTGTGCTCAAGTTTTGGGAAGCAAAAAAGTGAGTGTTCTAAACCTATTTTTCAAATACTAGTGTATTATTATTAACTGCTTGCAATCGGTATTTTAAATTTGGTTTTGATCAGAAACTATGTTTGAAAAGCAAACAATGAGTTTAACAAGCAAGCAAATGGTTTTGATTTTAAACCATATATGAAAAGCAAATAAGTAATGATTTTGATTCATTCAACCATACTTTTAAAAAGCAAGCAATGAGTTTAGCAAGCAATGGTTTTTAACTATAAAACCATATTTCAAAGAGCAAGCAAGCAAACAAAAGTCTATTTTGTAAAATAGGCCTAACCAAAAATCCCTAATCTTAAGCAAACATCCGGTCAGAGGTATTCCGTACGTGCGCGGTGGTGTTAGGATTTCATACATGCATTTTAGATTGCTTGGTCGGCAAACTTAGAACATGCATCATACATTTAAAGGAGACCGTGGCACGTACTGGAGTATATAAGGTTAAGAGCTCTAACTAAATTATGGTGATGGAGACCCAAGTCAATTCCACCATATTTACTGGAAAAGGTGACGTGGGCCAAGGCCCTTCCACCTAGGTGATGTGGACCTGTGTCCTTCCACAGTACCTGGGCCGATGCCTGTGCCTGCAGGTTCACTAGGGTACAACTATTAGGAAAGGCCTCCAGTGGTTGATGATTTATAAGCATGTTTATACAGTTTTTAAAAATCAACTATCAAGACCTGCTAAGCCTGTGCTCCCCGTGTTTGTTTTAGCAAACGGTCGAGCCTGTGCTCCCATTTTGTTTCAGCATTATGGTTGAGCCTGAGTTCTGTTTATGAAAAGTTTGAGAAACTTTTAAAGCAAAGGTTTATGGAAAGTTTGAGAAACTTTAAAGCAAGAGATTTTTGAAAGGTTTTATAAACTTTGCTAGCAAGCAACAAAAGTTCAAAGAACTTTTGTGCAGAAGCAGTTGAAAGAAAGAAATATTTCGAAAAATACTCGTAAAAGGAAGTCTTGGCGCTTTTAGATCGCCTAAAAGCAAAACATTTTCTAAAAGCATACACTCACCGAGCCTGCTTAGCCTATTATTTTCTCTGCTTTCTTTAAAATCCATTTTCCGTGCACAGTAATTCTGACACAGAAGATATTAGATTCTCCTACACTTTAGTATCGCTGCAAGTATTATTAATATTTCAGAAGGTTCACTTGAATTTGTATAATGGAGCATATGTATGTACATAGTGTGCTTTGTGAGAATGTTTGGTTACTGTCGCTATATTTGGAAATATGTAAGCTGCGGTATATTGTGGATTTGAAGTTGTCCTATACGCACCATGTCGAGGTTTTGTATCACGCTAAGATTTTACCAAATCCTAAGTTGGAAAAAGAAAGAAAAAAATTTTATACGAGGTTTAAGCAAGCAATACAGCCTTCGCTTCACAAGGATTTTAGTCACAGGTAACCCGCTTGGGAATTTATGTGGAGTGCACACCCGCCGCTAGTAGGGGGTGGGGGTGTGTCAATCACCTTTCGGGTTTACTAAATTTATAATTTCATATTTTCATCCTTAAAATAACTCCCAAAAATATCAAAATGTGACACTTGGTGCTCGTATACGCCCTTACAGTTTCATTTACTGTACACTGTGTCGGGACGGGGCGTTACAAAATCCTCCTTAGAACATTTCGTCCTCGAAATGAACAAACTAAACTCAAAGAGAAAGGAAAGGGAAATAATTTCATTAGGAAAATAATCGAGGTAATTGACGGCGACCGGGCCTCTCGCTCCCAAGTAGTCGCTCCCCTCATGATTCTTCCATAAGACTTTAACTAGTTGAACTACCTTACTCCTCAACACAGTTCTTTGCGATCTACTAACTGCATTGTGATCTCCTCATAAGTCAAATTCCTCCCTTAGCCGTGACCGGGTTGCCTCTCTTAACATATGTGGACAGATCCGATGTATTTCCCCAACACTCCACACACATGGAACGTATCGTGGAACTCTGATAACTCCCAGGGCAACTTCAACCCGTAGTTTCACCGCTCCCACCTCGCCACACCCCATAAGGTCCTATAAATCTTGACCTGCTTCTCGTCTCGCCTCCCAAATCTCAAAGCACCTTTCCAAGGGGAAATTCTTCAAAAGACCCGGCCACCTATCTCGAACTCCGTAAGTCTCTACGACTGCTTATCCGATAACCCTTTCTCTCAGTCTATCTCGTTTCTTTGTTATCACGAACCACTTTCACTTTCTCTCAAGTGATCTCGTGACCTAGTTCAGGGCCTACTAGTCTTCCCTCTCACTCAACCTCATACCAAGACACTCGGAGTCCTACATTTCTACCACATGCTACCTCAAATGGAGCTATCTCTATATCGCCCTGATAGCCGCTGTTTGGTAGCGAACTCCATCAAGGCTAAAATGAGCATCCCAACTACCCTCGAATCCATCACACAAGCCTCGCATATCCTCATATCTGAATGGTCCTCTCTCGACCGCTATCCGTCTGAGGATGAAATGTCAGGTAATAAATGAAGGCGAGTACCTAAAGCCGCTTGTAACCATTGAAGTAAACCTGGGTCTGACCGAAACTATCGAAACTAGAACCCCATGAAGTCTCACTATCTCATCCACATAACCGCTCAACTTTTCCAGTAGAATCCTCAAGACCGGGTATAATGAGTGAGACTTCACAATCGATCAACTATCACCCATAGTACTCATGCTACCTCGAGTCCGGGAAGACCTGGTACAAATTACACGATCTTCTCCCATTTCCTACACTGGAATGCGGAGAATTTGTATCTTCCCTACGGGCCTCCTCATGGTCTGCCTTCACCCATCGATGTGTTAGACATCTGAAACGAAACTTGGCAATCTCTCTTTCTTCATCTCATTCCACCAAGAATACTGTTCTTCTCTCAAAGTCCCTTGTATGACCTGGTACTACTCGATGCATAAAGATACGCAGATGAATGTGCTTCTTCCATAATGTCTCCTTCACCGCCATACCCGCACCCATTCTTCATCCTTCACTATCATGCCATCATCTCTAATTTGAAACTCGCTTTCTTTCCTTTTTCTATCTCTTCCTTAAGCTTAATCATACTTGACATCTTTCCTTGTCAAATTTGGTCAAGCAATATCGCTTATCTCGAGAACCCCTCAACAAACTTCAGCTCGTTAAACCAAGGAAGCTTCGACCTCTCGACATTCTTTCATACTCAATTACCACAATTTTCATTTTCTAGGGATCCACACTCACCCCCTCACCGAGATCATGACCTAGGAATGCCACCTTATCAAGCCAAAATCGACACTCTGCCTCAACTCTGGGCATACAACCTGTCGGCTCCCTTTATGGTCCGCAACACAATCCTCGTGTGGCTCCGAATGTTCCTCCGAACTACCTGAATAATATCTAGGATATCATTGATAAAGACTCCATGACAAACCTATCCAAATACTAGCTAGAATACACTAAGCTCATCAAATCCATAAACGTTGCCGAGCATTAGCTTCGCCAAACGGCATCACCCGTAGTCCCAATGTCTCGTAGCATGTCCCGAATGCCGCCTTAGGTACATCACTCTCATGCACCCTCAACTGATGATACCCCACCTCAAGTCTATCTTATATACTGGGACCCTTGGAGTTGATTCATCAACCATCAACTCAGATGATACACCGATTGGTGGATGGTAACTCTATTTAGCTGCCTATAATCTATACACAACCGCAAACTCTCATCTTTCTTTTTCATGAAGAGAACTGGAGCTCCCCATGGGGATATGCTCGGCCGAATGAATCCCTTACTCAATAATTCTTCTAATTGAGCCTTAAGCCTCAACTCTAGAGCCATCCCATAAGGAGAATGAAAATGGGCCTCGGGCCCCGGGTTGAAACTCAATTGGCAGTCTCCACCTCTTTCAAGGGTAATCTTGCGATATCATCCGGGAATACATCTGGGAACTCTCTAACAACTGGAATCTCATCCACTAGAGTCCCCTCCTTCCCAGCCTGGGCTGCCTCCACCCGCAGACAAGCCAGATAACCCCTGACAACCCTACGCACATCCTCTACGGGCCGCTGTGGCGGAGATCATCATACCGGGAAGACAACTCTCTGAATATCCCTCCCCGAACTCTTACTCTCCAATTTCTCCTGCTCATGCAACTTACTTCCTTTTATGACAATCTAATGGAATTGCTGGAGAGACAACCAATCCATACCGAACCACATCAAGTCCTCTATATCTAAAGCTACAAGATCCTGAACTCTTGTCCCCCAATCGTAACTCTACTATCTCCGACTACCCGTCTCTATAACAATGACTCCAGCTGAAAGTGGAAACCTCATACCACCCCCAATGGCTGGGTCTCTATCCGAAGCCGATCTGCTGAAAGGCTTAGATGCAAATGAACAGAGGCCCCGGGTCCACTAATGTATATGCATCATGATCAAGGATAGAAATAATACCAGTAATGTAACGCCCCGTCCCGAGAGAGTGTACAGTACATGTAACTGTAGGAGCGTATAAGAGCACCAAGTGAACTTGTAATATTTTTGGGTGTTATTAATAAGAATGAAATATATGAAATGATAAATTTATGAACTGAATTTTGGTATTAAAACATGGTAAAAGGTAATTGCCATAAAGGATATGAAATCATTAAATGAGTAGAGATGGCCATACTAGAAATAACAAGAGTTGTTCTATAATATTAAAGTGATCATGACCCCTTGTATTCCATGCGTAAAAATGATACTGGTCATAATGAGAAGATAGGATGCCAAAATCAAATAAAACAGTTTGATTCGCGAAAATTAAAAATGACGGCCGACTTAATGGCAATTAAGTATAAACTGGATTACAAACGCCGATTTGCACAAACAAAAGCCAAACTCATTTTTGTCTCACAAAAGCTAGAGCTCACGTTTTGGAGAGGAGAGAAAAGAGCAAGGAGAGGAAGAGGAGGAATAAAGAGGAAGAAGGGAGGCTTATATATGCCAACCAAGATATAAGCTATTTTCAATTCACATTGCTTGATTCCTAAGGTTTCTTGGGTTGAGAATTGTTGAAATTTTGTTCTGTAGTGGTTTCAAAGCATCACCCAAACCCCTGATTTTGCTGAGTTTTGTGCGTAAAAACCCCAATCACAAAATAAATACGGAATAATCATATTTATATGGTTTAGAAGAATTGGTGGACCTTAGTTGAATTTTTGGATTTCTCACCTGTGGTTTGGTTTTGCGATTTCAAATCACCAATTCAAGTGCTAAGTGGAGTTGTTTTGAGTTAAATTTCATGCTGCTGCGTATTATGGAATAATGTAAAGTTGTGCAGAATGTCGCTTTAAAGATAATGTCATTAAAATTTTGTAAAAACCCCTGTTTTTGTTTTAGCTTATAGATTAAGTTATATTTATCCAAATGAATTGATTCCACTGGTAAAGAAACTACAAGAGAGTAGGGCTACAAAGGTATAGAAGGGACCAAGAGCAAATTATAGCCTAAGGCTCCTAAATACGGACTGAAAGGTGAGCCTGTGTAGCCCACTGATTATGCCCATTTTGGGTATGGCCAGTGTTTTGGCCATAAGTGAGTTTCACTCCATCCAAATTGAGCGATTCAAACTGGGTAAAATATACTTCTATGGGGAATAAGTTATTACAAGTGCATGCAAAATGTAAACTCAAAGTGCCTAGAAAATTTTTCAAAGTGGAGCTACGTGTGGACTTGTTCTGCCAAATTGAGTCATCTAATGTAAAATACAATAACTGAGTTTAGTGATCCAAATTGGGTATCCTAATTGGAGAAGGAACCTGAGAACCATAGCTTCAAATGAGTGAAGAAACAATTTCCAATTTATAAAGCATAATCTTAGAAACTCATGATAGCCAGTAGGTGGTTCAGTGAGTTAACCAAATTGGCATCAAAACATGTTGTAACTAGTGTTATGTGGTTGAGGGTCTAGAGAAGGAATTTAAATTGAAAATTTAAAGAGATGTCATTGGTATATAGCACTGATCTGAGAGTTTCATAATTTTTGAAGACCGTTTAAATAATAATTTTTGGATCATAAAATCTATAGAGTATTGTTGGAAAAGGTTGCCAAAATGAGTGATTTTTTTTGCTAGGTTTTTGTGCTCAAGGTAAATTGTTAATTTGGCTTTATGGAATGTTGTGTGACCCTAAAGTGAATTAAGGTGAAGTATGTTAAGTTTTACGCTATACGTTGCACGTGACATCACGTTGTTGTATCTGCTGAGTGTGTAGGCTAAAAGCAAAGGCGTGAAAAAAAAAAAAAAATATTAAATAGCTCAAGTTTGAAACAAAGAGGAGTGTAAAACCATTTTTGAAAAATTGAGTTTTAAAAGGAAAGATTTTAAATGTTAAAATGAAAAGTTTAATGTAAAGTATATATATGTATATTAAATATATGCATATGTTAAGGTATTATGAAAGTTTTTAAAATGTAAAGAATGGTATGTGTTTCTTTCTACATAAAGTAAAGGATTTAAATGAATTTATAAATGTATTTTGAAGAAATGTTTTACTAATGGTTACCCTAACCCCATATGATCAAGTATAGACTATATCACCGAGGTACCTAAGTCACAGTAAAGGATTTTGTAAGGAAACACAATTAGGTTACTAACAGAGGGAGTGAAATAGATTTAGTGTAATATCCTTACACGTGATAAGGTGCTATGACTAGAACCCTATGCAAGATGTGAGTTTCTCCGTTAGCTTTAGTGGTTATGGACTGATTGAGACTGCCCTCACCACAATACCTGAAACTGCTCGTGTGTTTACTCCCTTCGGTTCCATTAGAAAGAAAGTTTAAAGTATAAAATGGTTTTTAATTGTATAAGTATTTATTACTTGATATATACTAAAAATGTTATCTTAATGAAAATGTACACCCACCGGGCTCCTTTAGATCATTCTTTCCGTATGTTTCCAAAACATTTTCTCGTGACTCCTATGACAGTGTGCGCCCGATAGAGCATCCCACAAGAAGGAGTCGGAGCCACATCGAGAGACGAGACGCATGTGACTGCATTGTATATATTTTGTATATTGTATATGTTGAAGATTTTGTCATGTATATATTTATATATGTATATATTTTGAAAAGGAACTACGTGAGCTTTGATCCTCGCGGGACAAGGTACGAGGCTAGCTTCGCTTGCTTCCGCTCAGCTTCCACCTTTTGATAAAATGTGCATTTTAATAGAAGAAGGTTTGAATGTTTTGATGATTTGAAGTAAATAAATGTATATGTATGTCTATTGTGTTTGATTTGGTTGTGGACGAGGAGTCCTAATATGAAATTGAAAATTTGAAGTTTAGAAGTGTTTTTAAATGCTTTCACTGTGCTCTTTGTAAATTTGGGAAAGTCCGAAACAGGAAACTCGGCTCATTTTCCAAAAATCTAAGTGTTTGAAAAAAAAAAAATTTACTACTTCACTCTATTTCCGCATTTATTTTCTAAAGATATGTTAAGGATTGTAAGGTTTCACCTAATGGATTTTAAATTGAGAGTTTTGAGGAAAGTTTCTATATCCGTTGGAGTGCCGAGGTCCCCTCGAGTTCAAGGAGGTTAACTAGCCTGATCCCTTCAAGCAACCACATCCTGAGCCGGCATCCGCATCCCGCTGAGTCACAAAGATAAACCCTCTCGGGCTCCGAGTACGGCCCTCGTCTGATCCCTAGGGCACTCACTCAAGCTTCTACCACAGCCCGCCTCCCACCCGCGGGCCGGTGACCGCCCCCACTCTTGGGAAACCTCTCCTCGAGCACCTCCGAGTCGCCATCTCTGTGCTAGGGTAGCTAGGCTGGCTACTGATGTCTCTGCACCAATCAACTGAGGGCACTCTCTAATGAAATGGCCTTCCTGGCCACAATGGAAACACCCTGTACTATATCTCCTACACTCCCCATGGTGTCGCTCCGACATATGACAAATGTGGAGGAATGCTCCTGGGTGTCACTCTTGGCAATCGGGGCCCCACCGATCCTGACTGTAGGCGCCCCGACCGCACCTCACCAGAACCTTTGCCCTCGTTTCTCTTTACCGGATCGACTAGGAGCTCTATTGGAAGTGTCTCGTGCACTCCTCCTTCCTTTCCGCTCTTCTTCTACTCCTCGAAGGCCAGCCGTCGTACTTTGCCTCGACCCCGTAGAGCGGCCCCAACCAAGTCCCAAATCTATTCCGAGGAACCTGCATAAATGCACCCCGCTCCCAAGTGTCAGAATCCCACCAAAACCTTTTGCACCCCCAAAGACTTCATCACCCTATATATGTGGAACCAATCTAACTAGCTATGAGAACCCTTCATATTCCTCGACACCGACATTGTTCTTCGCCTCTAATATGAAGAACTCCCTCAATCTCGAACTCGTGGACTTTCGAGGAAAGAACCTATCACCAACTCGCTGAAATTGGTCCCATGATATGCCATTAGGATACCTCCTCTCCACGGCATCCCATCATCAACTTAGCCCCGTCTTCCTTCGGGAACCGGAAACAAGACTCTTGCTCATCCGTGCAAACCCATAACTCCAGAACCTTATTTACTCTGGCCTAATTTACAACTGTGCTCGCTTTGATCACCAAATTACCGTCATATGGTTTGGCGCCCCAACTTCGTACTTCTATCGACTCTAGGTTCTTCAATAACCTCTTAGGTGGTAGGAGGTCAGATCGCCGACGCCATCGCTATGGCTACTATCCGCACACCAGGCCACCCGCTCTCGTCAGAAACAATCCCGAGCTCAGCCTCTTCGGTGGCCCGATGGTCCAAACACTCCCATCGTGTGGCTAATTCATAGAGGCTGCAGGAACCAATCGCTGCTCATCTCCCGCTCCATTCCACACCTAGTCGACTCCAGACTCGACGCCCTCTAATTCCGACATAGTGTTGTATAAAAAAAAAATCAACTGTTTAATACTTTGAAATACTTGATATGTATGTACTTTGAATTCGAAAATGCATGGTTGCAGTAGTGTAAATTGTATAAATAAAAACTTCGCATGCTTAATAACATAGCTCTAAGACTCTACTCTATTATCAACTTGTGTTGGGATTATTTCTCCCTCAAGCCTTAGGCTATACCAACTTATGCCTCGATACCACCTTGTCACACCCCCCACCCCCTTTACTATCTGGCAGTGGCGCCACCCACGTAAACCCCACCTCGCTACCCTAAAGACTAGAAAATCCCGTGAAGCCGGGGCTCTCTGCATTGCTTCTGAAAACTCGTATAAAACATTCTTATAAATCATCAACCACTAGAGGTCATTCCTGCTTGTTGAACCTTAGTGAACACGGGAGCCTGGGCATCGACCGTGCCGGTGGAAGGACCTAGGTCCGCATCACCTAGGTGGAAGGGCTTTGGCCCATCACACTTCCAGAGAATATGAGGATTTCAGCCTGCCCTGATCATGCCAATAACCCAGGGGGCAGCTCAGATGGCACAGTTTCAATGTGCAGGTGGGGTGAGGCTGGTTGAGCACTGGTGGCCTGGTGCCATGGTGAGGAAGCCTGGCAGCTAGCTCAAGTCACACAAACACCCCTGTCCCTTTTCTTCCTTTTTTCCAAAATTTTTTTACTACTCTTTTCAAAGTCTCCCTTTTTTTCTTTCAAAGTCGTCGTCAACATGTGTGTCGTCGGTCCAAACCGTCGTCTGTTTAAAGATCAATCAAACTGTTTACTGAGTTTGAGCTCAAGTGAGTTGTGTCTCAACTACTTATTTGAGTTGAGTAGTCTGGTTAGCCAGAGCAATGAGTTGAGGTCTGTACAGCTGGAACAGCCAGCATAACAGCTGAAATAGAAGAACATGATCAGGTGAGGCTGAACAGGTCAGAGCACCCATCTGAGTCTCAAAACCTGATAGTTGTCAATGTCCGTCCACTCCTCCCGCTCCTGTTCAAGCATGTTCAACACAGTGTGGTCTGAGTTGATCAGCTGCAGAGAAGTGAACTGAACATCACAGAAGCCACTCGGAGGTCACATAACAGATCATGAGGTCTGAACACAATCACTCTTGAAGGTCAAACTGTCAACACTGACTGGTGGTCTTGAGCAGAATAACATGAATCTACTCAAACAGATCATCAATGTCTCTCAAGACAGTCTCCAGATCTGTCTATATAACTCACTGATGATCCCTCGGTCTAATTCAAAACCCCCCTGTGGCTCCCCCCATCCAAGTCATAAATGCTACTGAAAGTATGCAAAGTGGTCTGAGTTATCTGTTGATCCACTGTCAAGAACCTTTGATCTCATGATCCATCTACAACTGGAACGGATCTCATCCATCTCAGTTTGTTATAAATATCTCCCACTGAACTGTCCTCCGGATCAGATGTCCCAGTTATCAGAGGCTATGACTGATGATCCATCTATAAGAATAGAATCTATAATATATTCACTTTTATACAATTGAAGTCATAATCTAAATCTACTCTCCATCAACTATCTGCAGTAAATAAAACTGAATGAACCGCCCACCTGGATGAGCTAAGTCCACCAAAAACACTGCAACAACAAAAAGCAGAGTATGACTCAGAGCTGCATCAGGTCTCAAGTCAACAGAGTCAGAGTGCACTTATCTGAGGCTGAGTCTGAGAGCCTGAGTGAGTCACACTGACCTGATCTGATTGGAGACATATCTGATCTGATAAACAACAACAACACATGTCTGATATATTCTGATCCACTTCTTATATGAATATCTCAGGTCACTGTCCATGGTTAATTGGTCAACAACTCCACAACACTGAATTCGGTGATCAAAACAGCAAGTCCCAAACCCCAAAAGAAAATCAGAAATGTGGTCTGAGGTCTGATGTCAGAGTCTGAGTGGTACAAAGAGTGGATTCATACAGACTTGAGTACCATGAATATGCAGATCTGAGTCAGGCTGAGAGTTGAGGCATGGTGTCAGAGGCAAGATCTCAACAACCTAGAATCTAACTCAATCATGATGAGCAAGAATCTGAGTTCATCTCTCTCTCCTCTTTCTGTTCCTTCCTCCAAAACAAGATTCTAAAGCTACTCTTTGTACAAATAGTTTGAGCTTGAGCAGTCTGTCATAACAGGTCACAGGGCTGAACAGTTGCAGTCTGATCCCACAACTGAATTTAATGATCAGAGAGTACAAAGATCTGATCTACATACATGATAAGATACTCACATTTGAACACCTATGAGCTCAGAATATCTCCCAGTTTCATCAATGAAGACTCACTATAGGTTTCATCTAAATATCTAACAATTAAAAAAACACTAGAAAATAAGATAAATGCTATCACCTGCTTGTTCCAGAGTCACCTTACTCATGAAAGATCTTGCTAACTGAATTCACAGTCAGAAGAAGAGTTAAATAGTCTCTTCTACTCTCAGTATAACAAATAGCAACATTTGAGTCAAGTCATCAGATCAATGAGAACACTGCAATCAAGAGTTTGAACAACACTACAGATTCATCAATTCCAGCAACATTGAAGTCTGAATGTTATGGTGGAATTGTCGCCATCTTCAAGATAAGATTGAGTTACTGATATCGATGACATGAATACTACTTCCATTTATCCGCATTCCAACGCTTATTTATCAGAATGAAGTCAGTCGCAATGAAAGAAAAACACAACTTACAGATGGAATATGAGCAAACAAAGAAGATCGATTTAAACATATTAAATATATCATGAACAACAATGAATTGTAAAGATAAGAAACCAACGAAACACTGGTCAACATAAGAAGATATAAGATACAATATAACAGAACTTAATATTATTTAAACTGTCGCGAATGATAATGAACCGCTACAAACAACAAAAACAAAGTTCATCAGTTAAACACCAAAATTCAGAATTATCCATCAAATATTATGATCCCAAATCTCAATCAGTTAGTCATGATTTGGTAATAGAGTTGGTTGAGTTAGTGAGCTACTATGATATCTGATTGGTGGTCAACAGCTGATCATCTGAGGTCGCCCATCGAGCAAACATAGAAGATGCAAGAAGAGTCACACATGGCAGTCGCACATACTAACTGCATCGAACCCGCAATCATCCCACGGCTGATCAATTATGTCACAGCCAGCACTGACAAAACTGGTGGTCGCACGTTTATTCCTGAACCGCTAAACCAATATTTTTCTACATCATTTGAAACATCTACTGAAGTCAAGAAGAAGTCTCAGAAAGAAAAGAGTTTATTATTATTATCTATCTGATCTGAATGATACATGGAGATAACAGTGGACATGACTAATGTGACTATTTGAGCTGCACTGAGGTCAAAGCACTCACTGAACATCTGATGTCACTTGAACTGAACTTAGAACATGATAAACTGACTTCAATCAGTTATCTGACAACGATGCAGAATGGAAATATACTCCACCAAGCAGCTAAACATGTACCCACCCAAAGTCATCACAGTAAACAAGGCCCTGGCAGTTATCTGTTAGGTCATGAACAGCAAAGTCAGGCAGAGAGTCAGCTGAGGCATGACTCACTCTAGAGGACTGCTCTGAACTGAGTGCAGAACACATCTCCACAGAGATAATGCAGAGCATGAGTGAGATCCACTGGAAGTTTGAGTCAATATCTGAGATAAATTGAGCCAAAGAATTCCAAGATGGCATTATCTGAGTGTTGAGAATCGCTCCATCTGTCTCGTGATCCCGCACTGAACAAGATTGAAGAGTCGTGAGTGTCCAACGCTCGTCGAATCTGGTTGATCGATACGCTGATGTCCGGCCATCGATCCGCCAAGGTCCAAGCAAGAAAGTCAGCAGGTAAGAAGTTGATCTGACAGTAAGAGTCATCTAGGTGGTTCTATCTGTAAATGAGCACTAGCATGATGATCCCACCAACAGAGCATGAATGAGTCAACGAACGGACCTGCACATCAATAACAATGATCTGAACTCACAACAACAAGAGCCATGGCGGTGTCATCATCAGCAAAGCCAACCACAATACTGGTCTGCCCAACATAAGATCACAATGGAGGTTCTGATAGCCGAGTCGCAAACGGTCAACCGCTACAAATCTACTGCACAAAGAAGCTGGTGATCAAGATTTGTGTGAGTATCAAACACTCCAATGAGAGAATGGTCCCCCACAGCCGAGCTGATCATGGCCAAAGCAGTAGTCAAGAGGCAGCGGAGTCCCAGCAGATCAGCCAACTGACACCAACACAGGTCAACAACGGTCATCAAGACGGCTAAGAACGATATGAGATCAGATCGCCAGATCATTTGAGCCACATGAAAGATCAGTTATTTCAAATACAACAGCCCAAGATTTCCGATAAGACCGTGTCCAAAGAAACATGATCTGGTCACATCAAGAATGTCAATCCCACCTCACTTTTAAAAACTCCAAGATTCACTCACCTTTATCAAAGATGATCCATAACATGAACTGAGATTTCTTTGAAAAACAGAACAGAATGTGAACTTTACTCACTGTCAACGCCTTAATGTTAGTCTTCTATGTCACATTAAATGAGTAACATACCTTCTAAGAATACTTCTAGAATGAACATGAGAAGTCTGATTCTGAGTCACTCTGAATGCAGGAACTAGTAAATGGATGTTAACAAACTACTAGGAAAACAACATTGATAACATGACAAGAGTGAAATGAAAGGAAAGAAACCATGAGTTTGTGGTCATCATCATCACAGCCCAAAGTCCCATAATGCCAGCACTCTAGAAACCAGTATTTAAACCAGCAGAAAGATAATGATATGAGTGGTTGTTAGTAGGTAATGAAGAAACTGAGTTGGAGTCTCAATGATGCACCTCCCAACTGATCACTACACAAGAATCACGGAAACTGAAACACAACAAAGGATCATCACGAGAATGATGAATTGGTTACGAACAGAAGAACGTCAGATTTCTCGGCTTTAATGGCGAATATGTTGATGATGATGTTACCGTCGAAAACAAACACATCACATCGAACTGGGTTATAACATCCAAAAACTGCCGATAGTCTATGACACACAAAGAACATGACATGATGCATTACTCAAAGTCTGAATATTTATTTGAAGAACACATGAGCAATCAACTGATATAACACAAGATGAAACAACAACCACAAGAACATAATAGAGAGTCTCTCACAAGAAGTCTGAGAATAAACAATAGATCACCAATATTAATAATTCTCACTGAGATCCATTATCATCACATATGAAAAATAATAATGAACATAAAACATCCTATTTACCATTTCAAAACTGAAGTCAAAGTCATAGTTCCAGAACATCTCCCTTCCCATTTGTCGAGTAGCCACCACCGTCGCACAACTATGATTCAGCAGAACAGTTACCTGATCAAGATCTTTGTGTGCAGATCATGAGTCATCCAACTGATGATTTGAGTCTGCAGTCAAAGAGCCACAGTATTGAGTCTCTTTGCATCATGGCAGTTGTCTCAAGAACATCAGTTGAACAAGAGTCTCTGCTTCCCAATCACAAGTCACAGGTTTAACTGTCGAACCCTCATTTACAAAGAATGCGTTTTTGAGTTGCCTGTTATTCTACTGATGATCTCAGTTCGGTCCCTGAGATCGCTGTCGGGGCTCCTGACCTAAGTCAAATAGTATACAGAGAAACTCTGAAACAAACAAGTCAAGACAGAACCAACAGCAAGGTCAACAAACATTTATAAAGAGCATGTCATGTCAACAGCACTAAACATCTATGTGGAGGTCTGTAAGAAAGAGCAAAGTCAGCAAGAGGCACCAAGGATTTAGGTGTGCAAGATTTCCATCTGTGATGATGGTCAATAAGTAGGTCAGAGGAGTTGAAGTCAGCCATGAGCCTCAAGAACATGTGGTCAACACCTCCACTGGTCTAGCTATCCCTGTGGGGGTCAAAACATGTGTCACTACTGGTCATAGCCAAAGGCCTGGTCGCCTGGCAACCTAGTCATAAGAAGATGTTAGTTGGTCAAGCTCTGATCACCAACAGCTTTACTTGATGCAACACCCAAGACTGAACAGATAAACATGTTTCCATCTGAAATGAACAGATATGAACAGACATATGATTCAACAGACTTGAATAATCTAATTAAGAACACAATAATAACACAAATCTAATGTAACAATTAACATTAATTCCACAAGAAAGTCAAAGAGGAAAAACAAAGTCAAAGCACTTCCCTTCCATCATGTTGAGTTTCACATAAGAAAGGTCTTTAACAACACTTCAATCATCTGCTCATCACTCATATGCTGGAAACACTCCTTCCAAATATCACAACACTTAAACAAAGTTAAAGCAACTTAGTCTCAAGTCTCTAGCTCCACAGAACAATGACCTACAGGTCTAAGAGAATGAACACTCAACATGATATATAAGAGAAATTTCCATAGTCATCACCTCTTCAAGATCATCACCAATATGAATCACAAATGGTTATTATAAAGAATTTGATCACAACAAATGCAACTGTGGTCCAAACAAACACTTCCAGAACAGAAGATAAGAATCAAGAAAAGAATATGATTTAACTTTAACAGGTTTCCATAAGAACATAGAAGATTCAAACAAGTCAACCACAAACATCTGAATGATACACACACAATGAGATGAGATCTGATATCGTTGACAGAACAAGAATGAGTTACAGAGTACTACTAAGATGCATATACAAATATACAATCAGCCAATTAGTTCTAATGAACTCCGGTCCTTGCAACGGCCCACGTCACCGCCATGAAAGAACCCAGCATGATCTGAGCAGATGTTTAGTTGAGTTTGACAGGCTGACTGCAGCATGGTGGTCTGAAGATTCTATGGCATCAACAGCCAGCTCAGAGGTCAGTACTCATCGAGTCAATCTGATGTCTCACAGTCAGGTCCCAGACGTTATCTCAACTGAGGCAGATATGTGGACATACCAACAAGATCAATTAACATCAAAACAACAAGCCCAAGAATAAAAGCTGATAAAGATCCATCAGAGCTCTGGCCCTGGGAAGTCCCCTGTCCGTCGCACCGCCCAACGCTGCCATTCTGTCTTCCAAACAAATAACACTGCTCATATTTGAATGATATTAAAGAACCATCTTCTTGAAGAAGATGGTTATATAATATCTATGCATCTAATATATGTTGACATACTTTTGAGAAACAAAGTTATTTTTAAGGTGTGAACCAAATAATATGTTTATAATGTAAAAGTCTTTCTCTCTAATTAATCATAATTTTTTCTACCTCTTATATATGGTGCCACTCAAGTGATTTTTTTTTTTTTCTAAAAAATCTGGTGGATTACCAAAGAGGTCCATATGACACCCACCAACAAATGATAGCACCCTTCTAAGCATTTTTGTTTACATTTGTTAAAGGATTGTCATCCTTCTTGTATTTATCTTTAAAATGATTAAAGATGCTATTTCTATTTCAAAAATAAAATTAAAATGTCCCCTCCTTGCCTTTTTCCTGTCCCTCCTGCTTTTTCCACTCATCTTGTCTGTCATGCAGTTTGAGTAAAGCCCTACACTTGAGTGAACAGAGTCATCAACAAAGGTCACCTCCCTGATCTGAACAGTCGCATCTGAGTCCATCAAAACGTCCCTCCCAAACATGAGATCAAATCAGTCACTGAGTCAGAGTCAGTACTTCTGATCTGACAGAGTCTGAAGATTGATGAGGTTATGGAAACAGTGTCAACAAGAATGAATAGCTGTTGAACTGTTATATGATCAACTGAAAGTTTCTCTGAAAGTCAACCACCGCCATAGTAGTCTGAGGTGCTCCCACATGCCCAGCAGAGGAGCTTATTAATTCTCCCATTCCCAAAAAGAAGAAACACAAAGATGTCTCAAACCCATTTGTGGCAACCCTTGAGCATCTGATTTAGGCATGCAACGGTCGCCAGAACATTTGACTCCCATGCTTATCGCTCCAGGCTCAAGCAGTAACGCACGGTCTCAACTGGTACATTTAGTTGAGTCTCCCCAATGATGAAGTCATCATCTGCTGCAGATGAATGATGTCTAGTCACATCTGATGGTCAAAGTCTGATAATCAGGGAGGGCTGAATTGCAGTCTCTTACTTCAGATGATATGAGCCTAAGACTCTCCCGTCATGATGTTAGCCTCTCACTCAATCGCTCCGTTCTTGAGTCATCTGCTGAGTAGTCTCAGCCACTCACTCCCAGAATGTCCACTGACTCATGGAGTGCATGCTGCTGAATGCTACAACAGTCTGAGTCTGAAGAACTGAATCAAAGAAGCATCAGTCTGACTGCAAGAAGTCATAAGATACTGATGACAACATTAACAGCTCACTTCGATTTGTCCACACTCACTGAGTCAGTCACAATGGATGCCCACTGTACAATTCTGAGGAACACCCCTTAGAAACCAGTCGAGAGCACAAGGCTCTGTCCACCTGTGTCTGTTTGTTTCTGTCTCCCAACAAACAGCAGATGAACATCTCAAGGTTTGAGTTTCACCTCAGTCTCACTTGAATGATATGAATATTGTGATCTCACTGATTTGAAAGATTTGAAGATCTGACAACAGAATGAGGTTTCATGTGATCAAAGTCAGATTAGGCTTCTTAAAGTCCCACATGAGTCTGAAGTCTCAACTGATCAAAAACTACAAACTTTAACAGACTGAGTTGTCAGGCGCTTCTGCCCGTTAAAGCTCCAGACTCCAACTCTTGATTAGTTACAACTCACGATACTCCCTTCCAGCAGTCATGATCATTACACAAACAGTTGAATACAAAGATGTCCCTCCATGGTATACACAGGTTATAAAGGAGTTTATCCGCCATATGAAGACAACATGAATCGTATACGATTTGAGGTTTATTATCAAAGGCACTGAGATTTGATCGACAATCAACATTTGTTGATTAATCGAAGATCCCACTTGAAACGTTTCTTGCCGTGAAAATGGAACCGTTTATGTTGATATATTAGAATCAATTTTTGTAAGAGGATGCGTGATAAACCATACCTCATTAAGATGAGGATAAGGCTGAAGAAGATCGGGAGTGGGTTACCTTCATCCTTCAGCGGCTTGTTTAGAAGTTGCAAAAGCTCTGAAAGGTAACTAAATTCCTAATTTTCTTGTTGCATTAATTCATTTTATTATTTGTTCATAAATAAATTTCCCTTTCTAATTCATCTTCTAAAATGTATGTGTGTGTGTGTGTGTGTTTATGCTCTTGAAGAGTGTAAAAGCAGTAGGATTTCTTTTTCTCATATCAGGTGTTATGAAAACTTTGCTTTTCTTTGTCACTAGATTACTGAGAGCTCGAGGAGGATCATGCAAACTTCTTGCGAAAAAAAGAACAAAACCCCTGCTGATTACAGACTTGACATTCTTCACCAGGTAAGTTGAGATTTGTCAATTGTCAAGCACAAAATTGTTGTTCAACATGTTTTTTATTTCAAATGAATTAGTTTAAATTCACTTGTTTCTAAACAATATGAAATTGTACATATTGATGTGTTCAGGCTCTCCTAACTATTTTAGACAGAGCAGAGTATGTAAGAACCAAGAAAGGTGTGCTTTTTGAAGTTAAGAGCCACATGTTCGCATTCCAAGGACATATAAGCTGTTCTCAGGAATCATGTGTAAGTTTTACCCATTCCCATCCAAATCCTTTTATTATTTTCTTGTATGGTGTAAAAAAATGTGCTTTTATTTGTTGTTTAGTTGGACTTTTCTTTGTCGTTATTATTCAATTACTCCTTCATAGTAAGAAGTGAAATTACATGTTAAAATTTGTGTTGTCTATATATATATGTATATATTATCTCATCCTCATGTTGTTTAGGTTGGTGCATTGGCCCATGGAAAATTAATAATGATTATACAGCTATTTTAAGGGTAAATTAGGTTTGAGGTCACCAAGGAAAAGAACAAATTAAAAATGGGGCACCAAAGTTACAAATGGAAAAAAGGTGTGTATTTTGGGAAAATAATTTCTCTTGATGCACCCACCAACTCAGTGGACGACTTATTTCTCACTGGACAAAGGTCCCACTGCTCTCCACTCCCTTTCTCTCCCTCCTCCCCTTTCTCTTCCTTCCCTTACCCTCCCTCCCCTCCTCTCTCTCTTTACTCATCCTACCATTTTGCTTTTTAAAAAAATTCTAATCTCCTACTTAATATTTTATCCCTTTTTAAATCTATCAAATTTAATCTCCTACTTAAACAAGAAAGCAAGAAGTGAGAGGAGAGAGTATGAAGGGGACCCACCCGCCAATGGCATGTAAAAAGTAAAAAACCTGCAATGCTTACATCATTTAGAATTTTGGCTTGTAATTTTATTTATTTTAAAATGTATGAATGCTATCACGATTTTAAAAGGTTAAAAGAAAGTGATTTCAAATTCCTCTGCTTTATTGATAGACTATATATGATAGAATACTTTGTTCATAAAAGCTAAATTATGATTCATAGATGATAAATAGCTTTTAAACACAATAAATTTTTAAATTTGAAAATATAAATAGCTTTTTTTTTTCTAAACATCGATTATTCACTTTATATATTATGTTAAAGTTCATGTTCTTACAAGGATTCAAAAACTCTAGATCCTCACTTTATATTGTGTTGTTGTAGTATCTCAAGCTTTGTTCTTACAAGAATTCGACCTGATCTCCCGTAGCCTCTTCCTAATTCTTTTTACCACTCTTGAGTCTTGCCTCAATGACTCTATATAAATAGTTTTTAAAATCAAGTATTTAAATTTTTATAAAAATAAATGATGTTTGCTATTTTTTATTTTCGCTCCTATCAGAACACAATAAAAGTATTTGTACATTAGAAATGTGTACACCGTCACTTAGGTACCTTAAGCCCAATGAAAGAGTCCAACCCAAAAGACTAGCCTATTAGATGAGAAAACTCGTCAAATTTAAGTATCACTCCACACTCTTGTGTAGAACCGATGTGGGATCATATTTGGAAGTAGTTGTTATAAACTTAAATCTTCAACTTCTTCCACGAATTTAATTTAAACAAAAAAAGAAGGTAAAACACTTCGTAATTTAATGGATGTTAAAACAAAACCGCAGCTCCTACCATTCCAAACTAATTTTAAGGCCCACACCATCTATCGCAAGCCCAATAACTCAGATAATGGGCCCATTCTCATGGGCTCTTTGGATTACTCGAAAAACTAGAAGGCAAATAATGGAAACAACCTATAAAAATAATAAAAAAAAATCCATAATTTGAATTTGTTTTGCACTTTCTCTTCAACTCCGTCGTTTAACCGACTCATTAATTTTAAAATAGAAAATTATATAAAAATTTATGTTGTAAGAAGTAGAATATTAAAAAGTGATAAAATCTTATCATATTAGGTCAATCCAACACATTACGTATTAAAGGCTAAAAGAAGAACATGTTGTAATCTTATAGCTTTAATGACAATTGATTTAATACAAAATTCCAATTTATTAGAAACTTGGATGCAAAATTCCAACATTTTCTTAAAAAAGCCCAATACATCTCTCCCTCTGATTTTCCCGATATCCAAACACCCATTACTATTAACCAAGAAAAATATGTAAAGGACGATATTAAATTGTAGAAAACAAGACAGAATAAAAAATACAACATGAAAGGATTTGGAAAGGGTACGACAGTGTCCTCGCTCCCACTTTCTCTAGCACCCTTCTTAATCCCTTTTTTTTTTTTTTGAATAACTAAAGGCTATTGATGCCTATGACATAAGGCGCTCTAACTAACTGGGCTACACGTCATTGGCTTCTTAATCCCTTATTGATTATTTATTTTGCACATAGTTTGAAGTGGATAAATCCTAAATCATTTCCTCTATTTTATAAAAATTAAATTATACGTATGTATAAAAATTTTATATATATATAAGTTTCTTTCATATTTCTAATAGTAACCAAACATTAAAAAAAACCATTTTTTATTTTTATTTTCATTTTCTTTTCTTACTACATTCTTTAACATTTTAATATCACAAATAATTCAAAAATGAAAAAACCATAAAAAAGAAAATATGCATTTAGCTGTAAAATACTATATAAAACTAATCCTCTGAGGCGCTCCTTAAATATTCCATTTATGGTACTAAAGGTTATATTTTCTTGGTCTGTCCTCAGGTTTAAAAACCTTCCACTTGAAAAAGACTAAGAATCAATCGATCAGTTCAAAGAATTTTTAATAAGAACAAACAAACAATCATATAATGGAAATTATAGGAATCTAGACTGTATCTTTTCCTGGTCGATGAACTGACCACCCATGAGGCCATCCATCACCCGGTCGTCGAACTCCGGCCTTTTTTTCTTTTAATCAAGGAAAAAAACAATGGATAATAAAGAACATGGAGAGAGAGGGAGCCAAAACTCCATCAAAGTTGCTTTTAAAGTAAGAATATAGTTTCACTAAAGATTCCGTGATACCTTGTCATACACGTGCTTTTTACAACTTCATCTTCAATCCTTGCGCATAATGGAACTAGAATAAAAATGATTGTGAGCAATGACATCAATGTTCTGATAAAAGGCCTAATTAAGTCTTTCATTTTTAAATTTATTTTCACACATATCAACTTGTAGAGACATCAAATCACTACAACTTTAGAAACACATTCAAATCCATTCCAAATTTTGTTTTGCTTAAACTTTCATCTCATCATCATACCTTTTGGTGTCCTCGATACCGGGATATATACAAGTTTTTCAAAGTGGTAATTACGAGAGTGCCATCTACAAATATAGAAATCTTGGTCAAGAAAGTAAGTTTGGTTCACATCCATTAAAAAATAAATAGTTCATATGATAAAGTTGCTAATGAGAGACCTCTGAGACCTGTGGACGCACTCAAATTGGAGGAAGTTGGGGGTTTGGAACACTAGGGACACTGTGAGGCTATGGTACCGACTTTATGGAAAGACATCGTAAAAGAATGGCTCACCTTTCTCCTAAAACTCCATTTCCTCCTTAGGAAATGGTGTGAGGTCAGATTCTCGAAGGACCCTGTGCAATGATACTCGTGTCGTGGCAAATGGAATTCTCCTAATTTGTCTAATCCTAAGTGGGCCATAAAGATGCAAGGGGTGGTGGATGTTCTTGGGATTCCTCAAGGGAGGAGGGGGATGGTCCCCGCCTTTCTTAGACCTTGGGTGATTTGAGATGGTAGAGGTGGAAAGGTTCCTTCACTTCCCGGTCAACAAAAATTACGCCCGATCAAGCAGGACCGATCATATCAAGGAGTCTAGACTCTCGTTTTTCGCTTAGTCTTAATGTATCGTGTCGGTGCACCCTCCCTAATGATTTCCCTTGGCGATCCATTTGGAACCTAATCGTTCCCCTCAAATTGGGATTTTCATTGGGAAGCTGGGGTAAGGTGCTTACTTGACCAATAAAGAGGAAGGGATCCTCAGTTACCAGTGTTGTTTGGTGTGAAGAGAATGAGGAAACAGTAGACCACTTGCTCATCCATTGTTCGAGGGCTAAGATGTTATGGGATCTTCTTTTGGCCATTACTGGTTTTAACTGGGTGTTCCCTAGTACGGTTTGTCAACTTCTCCTTTCTTGGCAAAGTGCTAGTGTCGGAAAAAAACGGAAGAGAGTGTGGAGGGCGGCTCCTCTTTGTATATTCTGGACGCTGTGGATGGAAAGGAATAGGGTGGTTTTCGAGAATGAGGTCCCCTCTACTCAAAGGATGAAAACATTTTTTTTGTGGTTTTTGTGGTCGGGGCTAAGTCAGACAGCTGCCAGATAACTTAAATTCGTTGCTGGTTCATTCCCTGACGGGTATAGGTGAGGGAGCTCTTTTCTTGTATCCTCTCTTTGTTCTCTTTGAGCACCTTGCAGCTCTTTAATCTATATACCGCTTTACCAATCAAAAAAATTATGTATATCTAGAAGAGAAATGTAATTAGAGTTATACAATGGCC
This sequence comes from Tetrastigma voinierianum, assembly GCA_016808115.1. Classification (NCBI taxonomy): domain Eukaryota; kingdom Viridiplantae; phylum Streptophyta; class Magnoliopsida; order Vitales; family Vitaceae; genus Tetrastigma; species Tetrastigma voinierianum. The sequence goes on from JAEQBH010001586.1 coordinate 228,386, forward strand.
TGTGAAAGACTAAATACAAAGCTACACTTAATTATGTCGTTATTTCCCTTCATATCGTATTTTTGTGAAAGATCTAATCTTCTAATAACAAAATACAGTTTATAAACATCAACTCCAACCAAAATAATAATAATAATAAAGTCATTTCACCTTCAAATCCCAGAGAAATAAACTTTAATAACTTCCCTCAATATGTTAATCAGATAGACACTGAGGTAGATCAGGTAGCTTTTATATAAACTTCTCAATGTCATCTCCTTTTCTTACCAGACTCAAGTTTCAACATCCTCAAAGAAATCCACAATGCTGGCATTCTCCCCTCCATTGTTTTCAACCTTAAGTCATGAACAGAAGAACTACATCTATCAAGAAACAGAAGCTTCAGAATCATTTCTTCACTCGCTCTCATCCCAACACAAGTTGAACTCATCACTCCTCGTATACCACTATAGTAGCAGTATTAATCCCACAATAGTGAAGAAACTCAACCACAACGCAAGTGAGCCGGACTACAGCTAGCAAGATCAACATCTCGTACTCTCTCACGCTCACTACTCAGCCATGAACAACCAAGCAGCATTTACTAAACTAAAATTTTGGGTTAGTCCGCTTTACTTCCTATGGAATGAGTTTACATACCTTCTAGACATAGTTTTCACAATTTTGTGGTGTTCGTTAAGAGTTAAGCATTCCTTCCAATGAAGAAATGGAAAGAATGTGATAAAAGAAAGGGGCACACTTGAAGCTCTATATCCAAGGTTTCCAACCAAAGAAGCTGCAAGTGGGACAAGGGACGTTGTGGTTCAGATATCCACATTTTAAGGTCCATGAGAGTCCATTATCAAAGGTTCTCCTAAATTTGAAAGAGGGACGGGCTTCTTGTATCACGCCATCATCTGAGTCTTTCGAGGGAGGTCTTCTACAATTTACATCTTCGTGCATTCTCTTTCCATATTTAGTTTTTCTCTCTCTCACTTCTAAATCTTTTTTTTTTGACAAATCTAAATCTTATATTTTAGTATTGCACAACTAATGCCAAAAAAGACAAAAAAGAAAAGAAAAAAAAAACTAAAAGAGAACATTTGTAGACTAGATGATGCCACAAATCAAATTGTTTTTATCACTATGGAAGCTATGAAAAGATGGTTGTGATTCTTTCTTTTTTTATAGGCTCAAAATGGGCACGTTGATAAGCGGGCCACTAATTCCTAAATGGTCTCCCAGCCCACTTTATTCCACAAAAGATGGTTGTGACTTCAGAATGATTATACATTCCTAGATTGTGCCTAGTAAAATTTTGTTCCATATTCCTTGACATGAGTTTACTTGCACATACAACTTACCGTAAATAGATGTTTGCAAATCTTATCCATTTATTGATTTTATTATTGAATTTGACCATCTAGATAACATGCTAATAGTTTCTTGTAATGTTTTGTTGGAAGGAACTCAAAGGACGGAGGTGAGGTGTTGAGTGAGAAGCTCCCGTCATTGTGTGACAAGAGGGGAGAGGCTTCTTCCATGAAATCTTGGCTCTACACCCAGCAGAGGGGTTTTGTAATGAGAAAGCATATAAAGTAAAATTAATCTCAAAATAAAATACTCTCACATGTTGCTCTATTACTATTTCCATCAGGCAGAAAACAAAAAGGAAACAAGGGGAATGGGCAATTTATATATAGATTATAAACAAAGTACACCAAGAGGCAAAACGGAAAATCAAGGAGCTTAAAAATTAAAAGTCCCTTCTGATAAAAAACAAAAACAAAAGTTACTCCACCAAGAACCTGACCAACCAACTTCACTTGCCTAATCTATGTGGATGTGGTTAGAAAGCCAATGATGCAATAACAACATCAACAACTTTAAAGGATATCCAAGGATGTCCCATATAAACGTTATCCAAAAAGAAACAAGCTCATTATTCAAATGAATTCTATGTGTGAAAGGTATCTAGTATGTTTAAAATAATGGGAGTATTCTACTTAAACTAAAATAAATTCTTTTAAGTCTTAGATTTGTATTAACTTCTCGACAGCCATTAAAAACAAAAGATGCATTGAAGGTGATACGATCCTACATCGGTCAGCACACACAAGAGTACTTGATCGGGTACTTAAGCTCATGGGTCTTCACCTAATAGTTAGTCTCTTTGATTTGGCTCTTCCATCAGGCTTGGGTACCTATCATTGGTGCTTCCATCGGGCTTGGATATGATCCCACATCGGTTGCACACAAGAGTATGGATTGGTACTTAAGCTTGATAGGTTCTCCTACCTAATAGGCTAGTCTTTTGGATTTGGCTCTTCCATCGGGCTTGGGTACCTATCATTGGTGCTTTCATTGAGAGAC